>JABUQX010075385.1:0-40000 GCA_015478945.1 Trachelipus rathkii
AAATAAACTCATACAGTGATATTTCTTATCCCACATCAAATAGTCTAGTATTCCCTGTAATTCCAAGAAAAATAACGAGATGGTGATACCATACATTCGATAACAGGGCTGGTACAGAGCATTCCAATGTCTTTTTCAAATGAGTCCCTCCCAACTTGAAAACTATACCTCAAAACTACATTTAATGGCCTCTACAGAAAAACTTCATCGATGCAGCTTAATTCCTTATCCTAGGTATCTTTCAATCATCCACCATTTCATATTATCTTTCATATTAGTTAGTACTACACATCTAATTATACTACCTAACTTTTATTAGTACGATCTTATACTATCTTTACGTACCTAGGATTTAGTTAATCCGCAACCAACTACCAAAATTCTAGTACTCTGAGTACATTATTATCCAATTTATTTATTAATTTATTACCATTAATTAGTCATTAATTACGAAAATACGAACATAATAACTTAGAAATTTTAGACATATATTTATAAATATCTTAATAAATTAATATATATATTATTTATCCTTTATATATATTTATATATATATCTTTATTTCAAATTATTTGGGGTTTTGAATTTTTACTTAATAAAACTTAATAACTTTACATAAAAAGATGAAGATTTAACTGTCCTTACTCATTTCGAGTACTTATTTACTCTTCTTACCTATTCAATATTCATAATCGGTTCATAAGTCTCCTCTATTCATTCATTTAAACCTAATTCATTAATATTCTTGGCAGCTTTATATAAAGCGGCTAATTCATCATAAGGCTGACACTTGTTATTAGTTATTAGGTACTGTCACATTTTATCGATGATATCTTTCGAAAATCGTCGCGTTTTAAGTTGTTCTTAATCAAAATAAATTAGGCTCATTAAATTAAATTGTTCTCATTATAGCCTTCAATATATTTTATATATTTCAATACATTCAATGTATCACAATTATAGTCTATTAATTATCAACTGTAATTTGATTGAGACTTTAATAACACCACTCAAGAAGATTTCACAAAAATTCACTTAAATAATTTTTTACAGTTTTTTTTGGGTATGAATCGATATTTTTTCATTACAATATCCACACTACAATAACATTTTTCATTAAATTTTATTTATACTTTCATTAATTATCTATTTTTTATTTTCATAACTACCTTTTGAAAATTATTAGGTCCTTTGTCCCTATGAACTTATTCAAGCTCGAGTGGACTTACTCGTGGCTTCCGGTTCCAGGCTAGAGACGTAGACTCTCATAAAATGGCCCGAAGCTTGAGTGCGCTGACACACTCTCTTGTCGACTATCACAATGTCCGGAGCAGTACGACTCTGATTCCAGCAGATCATATAATACTGCAGAATCGAAAAAAAGACTTATTCTGCATCCACCCAATATAGCCTAAAATAAAATTATATCTCGGGTCAACCATGATCTTGTTTAATACTCAAGTTCACATTCCTACATTCTATTTCAACAAGATACTATCTCTACCTTCTTCTTCTCTAACTATATTATTATGCCTAACAAATTAAATCTCTAATCAGATTACTTTATCTGTGATTCGAAATAGTCTCATAACGAGGCATCTCTAATAAGCCTAATTTAATTCAGCCAAAATTCAATATCACATAATCTTTATATTATATTTTAAAAACTATATATTAATTCTCTCTATAAATAATATACACTGTCCCTCTCGTATCCCTTCGCTGTTGACGTCTCTTCTTGCAAAGCTCGAGACAGGCTGAGAATCAGAGATTGCGATCATTCCTTCCTCGAATATGGAGGGTACTACCAAAGACTACTTGACTATTATAATAGACTCCTTCACTCGCGAGCTATTTACGAACAGAATGTATTCTCACACCTAGATAGTTACACCTCTTTTTCTGCTCTTCAACCAGTGCGTCATCAAATTATAAAATTCACACCTGCAGCTCTAAGACTCAACAATATGCGCTGTCTTCATACAGTATTGCGAAACTCCACAACAAACCAAACTGGTGTGTAGGCGAACTAATGCACACCTTATCAAAGACAAACAGTAATTCTTCTGTTCTAACACCGACCAGCTTATCTAGTAGAGACTTCATTAAACACTAATCAGCAACACTATACTTGATAATGATGTCGTTCTTTATGTTATTATTTTTTTCCATCAGTTGCCAAGGAGTATCAAGTTCGGAACATCACAAAAATTTTCGTTATCTTTTATAATTTCACTTACAAATATTTAATATTTTTCTCTCTTGAGGGCTATACTCTATCAACTTACAACTTAGGTTTCTTATGGGACTCTGAGAACTACCCTCGATTTTACAGCCCCCTAAAAAATTGACATATACAAATTAACGGCTAATTTCCATGCCGGACCATTTTGACACGTATATACCCTCAATCAAACACAATTACTTTTTTTTGGCCCCTCTACTAAACACTGTTTTTCTATCGCGTTGTTGTCGTTTACTTGTGTCGTTAGTGCATTCTTTTCAGATATTTCAATTCTTTCCATTACTCCAATCTACTTTGGATATTCTTAGCCACTCATACTACAACACATTTTCTTACGTGATATATTGAAGCGTGACAAATACTTGAGAATATAAAAGCCATATATATTTGTCCATTAAGCCAATCTATAGCAAATAGTACTAGAAGTATATCAATGTTTATCGATTTTCTTTGTGGGTTTTTGCTCAGCGTTGTCCCAATTTTTGCGTCAATACCCCTAATTTTTTCTCGGGAAGAATTATTCGAAATGTAAAAATTTGCGATATCCATTTCTTTTATATGTCATGTCGAGATCTCGTGCTGTGAAACTGGAAATTGAATAATTAAACTGGGCATATTGTAGGTCAGTGCTGAAGAAATGCATCCCAACTTAGTTGTTATGTGCCAGTTCTGGCCTTCTTTACATAGTACCTCTGCTGGTCTATGTGAACGTCACTGATCTCTGGGAGGGCGGGAGCTTGATCTAACAACAAATAAATATTTTATTTCTTCCGTATATAAATGTATTTTTTTAATAGCATTTCAGGCAAATCCTTGATAAGTTTTATCAATCAAAAGATAGAAGATTCGAATGTGTCTAATAAGGAAGTAAAGGTTTAAAAATTTGATGTCTCCGATCCGTGCTGATACAATAGTATTTTATTAAAGAATATAATCCGCTCCCTAATGATTAATTCTTTTCACTTTTTCCACCATATATATAATGTACACGCTTAATTCGTTTCATCAAAATTGGACAAACTAGCAAATGAAGTTCAGTCTGAGTTGAGGACGAGATATCCGAATCATCCTGCAGTCTCCATTGCTCTTAATGTGTAGGTTACCACCATAAATCACCTTATAATTTACTTATAGCAATAAGTGGGTCATCAAAACCTGCCTTCTTCTGTCGCCTTTCTTCCTTCCCTCTATTTAAATTTTCTCTAAATTTAAAATCACATACCAAAAATAAACACATAATATAAACATATTTAAGTCAATAACATAGAGAAACTATTTCAAAAGTGAACTAAATTAATAACAGAATATAATCTAAATAAACAAAGTGATATAATAATCACGATCACGAGGTAAATATAACATACACATTTTAGAAGGTGTTGAGGATGACAAAAATAAAAAAAATTAAGCTTAACATTCTTCAAGTAATTATAAATAAATATATGAATAATCAAAAATATTTGAGGACTTGTATGCAAGTTTATTCTTATATCGAAATTTCTCATTATTTTATACTAAGGAGGTCGAAAAAAATCGAAGGGACTTCTAGCCCTGACCCTAGTGACATTTGTATCAACATTCTTATCACAAAGAACTAGATCATAGCCATACAAAAAGTCTAATCAGTGTAAGGGAAAACTTACTTCTCTTGAGACCTTACTCACCACAATACTTAATTACCTGGAGGGTTGAACAATATATATTAAGTCATTTCAAAAGTCAAATATAGTAACAAAAAAAAATAAATCTTTTATGTAAAAATATTATGATTATATAATTTATTATATAATTTATAATTATTAATTAATTATTATTTATTATAATTATTATATTTATTATTATATATTATATTATTATTATTATTATTATAATATTATTATTATTATTATTTATTAAATTAAAATATAATTAATATTATGATACTTAAGTGATTATAATTTACTATGGTATATTTATTTATCACTATCATGAGTTATATATAGTTTTAACCATTAAACTACAGATTTCTTTTTCTTCTACCTAATGGTATCGAGGATAATGAAAATGGATAGGTATAAGGTATACGTAATGTTTATATATATTAATTTAACTTATAGAAGTGTGAATGAATACGGTAAGTAGAAGTTACGATTTCCTATCATCATCGTATAATATATCGCGGTAAATATGAGACAAGGCTTGGGAAAAGGTATTAAAATCCATGTTTGTTCTTGTGTTTTTGAGATATAAAAAAACCCCAAAAAACCATGTGGGGTGTTCTTCTACTTGTCTTGAAAATCAGAATATAAAGATTAATCTTGATTGCTTTTTCTGTTGCCGGTTTAGGATTTTGGGTTGGAAGTTCATCTGTTGTGAGATTAGATGCTATTTTGAATCAGTGTTTCTTGGATTTTTTTCTGTGAGTATTTGGAATGTGATATTTTTTTCTGATATGATATTATATTTTTGATAGCTTAAAATATATTTTAAGGCAAAGAAAAGATATCGAAATAACCATATGAGAGGAGAGGTAAAAGGCATAGTGAGAATCTTCAGTTACCCTCCAATTGGTGCTGATATCTCACAATATGTTTTTAAAAAAATTCAACTCTAACGTTAATTCTCTTCTAAGACTTATAAAAAACTGTTCAAAATTTAATATGTGCTTGTAGTAACACAGTGGCATATATCTGTGCGTTATATAGAGTCAAATTAAGTTGCTATCTCTTGAGAGTTTCTTGACATCTAACAATCACAGTAAAATGTATTATAAAAAGGAGAGTGTACGAGTATGGGTTCCATTATACAGCTCTCTAATTATATAAAAACTATCCAAAGCTCTGTCGCTAGTACTAGGAAATAAAAAAAAAGGTCATTAATTTTTTACCTTTCTATTTTTTTTCAATTCGTTTATTTTTTAATCTTTTTATTCTAAAAAAAAAATAATTATTAATTTTAGCAAGCAACTCAAAATATAATTAAATGGCCAATTGCGAATAGTGACGACAATGTCAAGCTTGTTATTTATTTGAACTCTCTTCTTTAAGGAATTGAACAGATAAAATGACTGCGCCCAACAAGACAAAATGTTCCTGCTGTTCTCAGCTACTTATAATGCCAACATTCTTCAGCAAATTCCTCATTTAACTACTCACACAAATGCACGTTCATGTTTTACATTATAAACTTTTGATATGATGGCAGTCAAAATTAGGGGTGGAGAGAAAATCTTACAATTGAATTCCCACCAAGATCTCACAACAAGAAATCATGCAGTTTGATCTAGTCTTTAAAATATACAAATAAAACTACACTTACAAATAAATAAAAATAAAAAACATAAGTTACTAGGTTAAAGTACCTCGAACTATATATAATATGAATTTTTGGGAATATATAATAATTAATTAAAAATTTATTTAATATAATGGTTTTATTAATTAGGCTATATTTTTAACAAGTAATTATATAATATGACGGTTATAATATTATTATAATAGAAATTTATATAACATGAAAAAATGGATATATTGTATCATAATTAATATTATGTTATAATCTAAATCAATACATAGTATCTAACTTTCTTATCTTTATTAATATATATATATATTATTATAATATATAAATCTATCGTTGGAAATATTTTAAATAGGTTTCTAACACATACAATCAGACATGTTAAGAAAATTCTTTTTATATTATGATTATTTATAACTAAATCTTCATTAAAATTTGAAATATTTGAGGAACACCACATATCAAACATGCTAAATTAAATCAGCTAAGATTAAAATATATTATATTTATTAAGATATTTTATTGATTAATATGCTATTTTTATTGATGAGTCTTATTAAAACCAATTGTGTCTATATATATCTATCTGACTGGTGTTCTCAGAACCATAGATTAACCAAATAGGTCTTTATTAAACACTCAATGGTTTTACTAAGGAGATGACACTATTATTGACAAAACGCCTTAACACACCCGGTCTATTTAAATAATAATATATATAAGGAACTATCGTGGAAATAATAAGTATTTATATATCATAACATATATTTATTTAAATTTGTATATAATATCAATATGATAAACCTAGATCCTATAAATATTAGTTATAGTTGTTTTATTCATATATATATATATAGAAATATATATATATATAAGTATATATATATATATATTAATATATATTAATTATATATATATAATATATTATTAATTTAATATTAATATTAATAAATAATAATTATTATTATATATTTATTAGAGTGTATCAAGAAATATCCCACATCCCCGCATATATGTCGGGATTAATCCCAATCAATTTATTTCTACTAATATCTCAGCATTTATATCTCACGCATACCTATCAATCCGCATAAATTTTTATTGAGCGGATTACTGGAAAAGGTATCTATACTAATTATAAGAAAATTATGTTTCAAACTAAGACATTTCATATATAATTGATTTCATAATTAATATTATATATATTAATAATATTTATCACTAAATACTTTTGAAATTATTACACTCCAATGTTCACTTATGATATTATATAGTAATTCACTAGTAATATCCTGGGAACCTTAATAGCTAAGTATTGAGCAGGGATCGGTAATTCCCAGCGGTGGTGAAATAAATTTACAATTCAAGTAGTAGTATTTAATTTTATATTTTATATACTAATATATTAATAAATTTATATTATATATATAATATATTAAAGATAGTATATAATATATTATATATTAAATATTATATATATATTTAAACATAAGTAACGGTACTTTTAATGGATCATCAGAAATCAAGTCAATGTAAGGTAGATAGATTATATAATAGAAATTTCAAAACTCTGCAAAACGATGACGCCATGTGCAATAGCAACTTTTCTAAATTTATCCTAGAATTTACAAAAACAAAATTTCTTTGATAATCATTCAGGATGTTATTCACAGACTGTATTTAATAATTAATTTGGTGATGCCTATGCGATTTGAATTATGCCTGCTAAAGGCGGAACTATTCTACTATTAGCCAATATTAAAAGGACAAAAGATTCAAGTAAAACAAGATCAACGTGTATTATTATTTATATAATATATATTAATATTATAATGACAATAATTACCAAAACTATTTAGCTTAATAATCATATATGCCCGAATTCCACATGAACGTTTTTTTTTTAGCTTCTTAGCAACAAATATACTAGCAGCGTTTTATGTATTCTGGAGGTGCTCAACAACAATTCATTCACTTATATCATTGAGATTCACGCTATTAAAGAAGTTATTCACACACCAAGGATGTTATTAACACTGGTAGAAATACATATTAGGTATAAGAACCAACTGAGAGTATCTCTTGTGCGCAGTATAATAATTGATCAAAATGTTAGTTATTCAAAAATCAAATCTTTCAGAGTCGGACCTAGGAACAAAATTAATCTTGAGCCAAGTCCCACACTTACAAATGATCGTGCGCGCTTACAGAAAAGCTCTTCCCATATTTCCAAGTGAGAAGCCACTTCAGCAAAAGTTCAAAACACATTATAATTCATTAAGCGAACAATGAAAAGAGAATTGGGATCCAAACTGCATACAGGGATCCTACCTGAAAAAGTGGCTCTAGAAGCAATTAAAAAGTTAATTATTTGTTATTTATTTACAATTCTTTGGCAAGAAAAATGTTAATATTTAAACAAAGCTATTTAAATTAGATAAATTATAAAGATAAAAAAAAATTTCTTTCACTCTTATAAATTTGATGAAGGCCTTAGAACACCGTAAGGTTCTGTGAGAGTATAGCAAAGTGAGGGTTGGCGGGGTATATATACACGCAAACAGTCCTGCAAACCATGAAACTGGTACAATTTACGGGATCTTAATACCCCCCTCTTCTTCATCTATTATTCCTAATTTAAATTAATATACTTATAAATTATATTATATATTTATATTAATATATTTATATTTTATAAATAAATAATATTTATAATATATATATAATATATTATATTATATAATATTTATATAATATATATTAATTATTATATTATATAGATTAAATTTATAATATTTATTATATAATTATAATAATATTATATTATATATTAATAATAATATTATATTAAATTATATAATATATATATATATATTATATTATTATAATATTAATAATAAATGTGCGTGTTAGAATGATACCCTTGGCTAAACTATTACTAAAAAATACTTAATTCTCATCCGCTATCTACGCAATTATAACCGCAAATATCCTAGCGATATAAGTTTAGTATATTTTATTATCACTATCTCAGCATTTTATACATCAGCAGGAATAATGTAGATAAAATCATATCCACGCATTCACGTTACATTATTACCGACGATTAGTGAAAAATCACTAATTAAAAAGCGAAAATAATTATCACAAGCAATCATAGATCAGTATATTTATTATAATATATATATATAATTATATATATATATTATATATATTATATAATAATATAAATATATATTATATATATATTATATATACTATATATATATTATATATATAATATATATGTTTAATTATAATTATATATATAAATATATAATATAATATATATATATAGTATTAGTATATATATATAATATATTTATATATATATAATTAATAATATATATATATATAATTATTAATTAATATATATATATATATATGGTCAGACGTTTCCCAATTTGTTTTCCATATGATATAATCTTAAAAACTAATTAAAATTGACTTTATACAAGTAAAAACGGAATACATTGCTCACTCTTATATATAGATTATAATGTTACGTTGGGTCTAATTTATAAATGCTATGAGGTCCTGGAAATGTTAAAAAAAAAAAAATAAAAAAATATAATTATATCTTCAAAAACTAATTACATAATAGCTTTACGCGAAAAGGAAGTTATAGGACATTTTGGGAGGGGACCAATCACACTGTGCTAATAGATAAGGCTACGATCATTAGGAAGGATGGATGTATTAAATTCATATTATTTATTTATTATTACATAATATATTAAAATCTAATAACATTATTGCTCTATAATCTAAAGAGTAATATGAGTTAAGATTGAAGTCTAGGTTTTAAGAGGTTATCTCTTTGTAGTATTGGTTATCCCTTCTCGATATAAAGCAATAGATATTTAGACATTATTCCCTATGATAATGATATCTCAGCTTTATATTATCTATACTAGTTGGTTACTTAAAGAATACCCCCAAGTATAAATTCCTCTTTTACCTTGCATCTCGTATGGTGCATAGAGTACGGGCTCTCGGTCTTCCGGGGCACATGCCTTTTACCGCGTGGTTACGAGCGAAACTACTCTCACGGCCCAACCGCTAGGAGTCATCCGGTGAATTACCGCCCGCTGGTGCGGTATTCGTTGCGGATTAGTGGGTCGATAGCTGAGGAGGCTTCACTTACACGCACACTCCCCTCGGGGGTATGGAAAACGTCCTCCCCTATGTTCCCCGTCGGCTCCGAGCCTAGTGTGCCGTATAAAGCAAAATTATATAGAAAGTCTAATTTATTTTAACCAAGAAACCAATAAAAGGTCTCTAAATAGGGCCTTCTAATCATATTACTTAATACCACTATTCACTTGAACACTATCTTTTTTTAATATATTGGATTATTTCATTATTCTTTTATTTAACATTTTCATATGGTGTATGTGTAAAGACATGCTTTAAGTCTCTATGTATATATTATTAAATTTTACATTCTTCTAGAAATGTATTTCATACCTCTCTCTTATCGCTGCATAAGATCATGTGTATACGTCTTTTGGATAGATATTATTTTCTTTTATAATGTTTGATTTTCTTTTTATTTTAATAATTATTTTTTTTTCTTAGCTAATTTCTCGGACTAGCATTAGTAGATACCAGCATATTCAGCAATGTATATACGTCTCCTGGACTCTACAGCTCAATCAACGATTATTATTCGTTAGCATTATATCTATGGTATCTTTTAAGACTAGCACGACTATTTGACAGAGTTATCTAGCTAAGCGTGGAAAGACGCACATGGCTTTATATATATAGGAGAGGGTGAGGAGGGGTGAAGATATATAGTATAAAAGTAGATAATAAGAGGTAAGTGAGAGGTGAATTAGTAATAGATGATTACGCTAAAAAAATCATGGTCCAAAATCATTTAGGATAATCAAATTTTTAATTAACATACAATTACAATAATTATTATTACATACATATATTAATATTTATATATATACTGTTGATAAATAAACCTAATAATAAATTATTATTTCATCACTAGTGTGATATATATAAATGTATAAGTACACATATTTATATATTTACATAATAGAGGATTTAGTCTGAGTAAACAGTTCCATCATTGTATTTATGGCGCAGTATAAGATAAATAGGCAAATTATTAGTTGATAATACTCTAGAAATTTCTTTCGTTACTCATAATTTTTAACATGAAAAAAATTAAATCTTGCACATGTTAGATAAAAGTTCAAACATTATTAAGTCAATTTTTAAAAATTATTATACTAATATTAATTGTGTAATGTTAATTAAAAAATAACAAAAAGAATATAAGACACACACGATATTTATAGATAGATAGATAGATCTATATTATTAATAATTCGTGAATTAATACATATCTAATTATGTATTATTTAAATAAACAAAAATATGTATTAATTAATAATAATAATTTATTTATTAAATAGTTTTATTATTAATTTATTATTTTATTTTATCAGAATGTTTCTAAATTAAATATAATTTTTTTATGTTAAAATGAGTTACTGTGTCTTAGTATAAAAAAAAATATTGTATATATTGTAATAATTTATAGTATATAAACTATTATAATATATTATTCTTGATGAACATATTGTTTAATGAGCAAATTATATTAGGCGTGTATTTTTATTTTCTTTTATAACTATTTTATTAAAAATTAAAAATTGAGGTTTTCGTTTAGTAAAATAATAAAATCATATACTTAACCTCTACTAGTACTGAGCATAAGATTATTATCCATATATAATAAATTATATATATGTTAAATAAATTCTAATTATTGATTTATATAGGCTAAAGGTCACCAATATTAGACTATAGCTTATAATAATATTATAATATAATATATATATATTAATATAAATATATAATTTATATATATATATATTATATATATATATTATAGATAAAATAATTCTTCAGTATGATAAGGAGGGATTAGGAAATGATTCATATGGTATATATAGCCTATTACCTTTAGATCCATGGCTTAAATGAATTAAAAATCTTATATTGGAAAGGTTAATTTTATCTAACATAATTTTATTCACATGCGTACTGTGAGGTTACATCATATATATCATTAATAACTTCCAAGGGGCTTTCCTATTATTCCTCTCTCATTTCTACTCTCGTTAAATATTCTCTTAATCTACGCATGAATCTTCTATATCATAGTCACATACCAGAAAAATGTAAAGTTGTTTCATCTCTCCCATTTACAAGACGATCTAGCCTTGACAACAAGAGTTCCTATTTATCTCACGCACTCTCATATTTCTGCTGGTTTTCTCATCGCCTTTAATCTCTTGTTACCGCGCCGACAAGTCTATGTACTGTGATTTATAATTTTAGGTATCTACAACGTAAATCAAGTAATCACGTTTCATTCTCACCACTGATGACTTTTCTCAAAAGATTCCACGCAAATTTCAACACAACTCTATTCTTCTATATAGCTTAGCTTGTGACGAGCCACACTATATTTACTATTGATTTCTTTACAAGGACCTTTATTCCTATCTTCTTTCACATATTCATTTCATATAATATAACTTTACTTTACTTCTCTTCTTTGGGTAAAACTATTTCCTCACTTGTTTACCTGTTTTCCCTCTAAATCCTATATTCAACTACTCATTTCCCCTGTCGGATATCGGGAAGGCAAGCCTTCTATTTAGATATTTTTGTCACTTATATACACTACGGGACATAGGAAATGATATTATCATTATAAACTAAAAAGTAAAATATTCATTAATCTATATTTATACTATTATAGACGGTATTTGCTTCTTCGATACACATTTTCATAAATAAACTTCCTATTATGGATATATATCATCACTTGTTTCTGGGTATTATTATTATTATGGTATTTACGGTATTGTAGGTAGGTCAACTTTAATAGAAAATAAGACTATAATTTTCTTCTCCCATAATTCTAGGTCCCTTTGTGACGTAAATGATTTTATATTAATAAGATTAGAATTTTTTATACAATAGTATAGAGAGAGATGATAAAAAAAAATATCCAACGGAGAACGGAAAGTTTAACCGAATAGTATATACCACCAATCCCTTCTTCTAATATCTT
This sequence comes from Trachelipus rathkii, assembly GCA_015478945.1. Taxonomy (NCBI): domain Eukaryota; kingdom Metazoa; phylum Arthropoda; class Malacostraca; order Isopoda; family Trachelipodidae; genus Trachelipus; species Trachelipus rathkii. The sequence continues at coordinate 12,675 of JABUQX010075385.1, forward strand.
GCATTAGGATAATCAAGTAATTATTTCAATTTCAAAACTCACACTTTTTTTTGTGTTTTGCTCTTGCTTCAGCTTTAAATAATAGATCTAATACTTACCATTACATCTCTCAGCGAGAATATCAAACCATCTCTTCTCATCCAAGAATTAATATAAATCTGCGTCATCTACATATAACACACTTCTTAACTTCGCCCAACTTGTCTAATGGATTCAAACTTTCTTTTTTCATTAACAATAATAAAAAATAATTCTCAAATAATATATTAATTATAATAATCCAAAAATAATAATAACATAATATCTTCAATAATAATTCAATAATAATATCTATAATAAATTTCAATAATATAATAATAATAATAATAATTTCTCTCTCTCTCACTTCAATTATCAAATTATTACACAATATAATATTTAACACATTCTCAATATTATTATTAAATTATATATAAAATGTCTGCATCTATCATATCTAACTAATTTAGTACATACTCATGTCTAATAAATTTCTATTTTCGAACCAAAGATCAAAGACTCAGAGAAGCTAATAAATATAATATTATAATTAATAATATATTAATATAAATATTATAATATTCATGAGAATAAATATATATATATATAATATAATTATTAATTATATATATATTAATATTATAATTATTATATTTATATATTATTAATTAATATAATAATTATATAATTTTTATCTTATATATATAAGCTCCTACATATGTAAACATTATATTTGAATACTGTGGGAGAATATTGTATCATAATTATATATATATATATATTAATATTAATTTAATTATATTTATAATGTGATAAGAATTTAAAGGTTACTCTCATATATCAGTAGAATATATGTATTATATAAGCATTAGTTTTTTAAGAGTTAACTCTCATAAAAATACAACTACTACTACTACTACTACTACTAAATAATATTGTATATTATCTTAATATATAAGCTCCTACTATATATACTACTAATAAATAAATGTTTTCTTTAAATATTATATAATGAATACTACTCACTATCAATTAATTGTATAATAATCTAAATATCTCTAAGCTCGCCATGATACACTAAATAACCAAATGTGGTTTATAGTTTACATCTAAATATCTATCCGCTCGCCATGATACACTAAATAACCAAATGTGGTTTATAGGTTACATCTAAATATCTCTAAGCTCGCCATGATATACTAAATAACCAAATATAATATTTAGTATACATCTAAATATCTCTACGCTCGCCATGATACAATATTTTAGTAAATGTCTTTTATAAATAAAAACTATTATCCTTACGTTTGCCATGATTGATTAAATAACCAAATATGGTATTTAGTATACATCTAAATATCTCTGGGCTCACCATGATACACTAAATAACCAAATGTGGTTTATAGTTTACATCTAAATATCTCTACGCTCGCCATGATACACTAAATAACCAAATGTGGTTTATAGTTTACATCTAAATATCTCTACGCTCGCCATGATACAATAAATAACCAAATGTGGTTTATAGTTTACATCTAAATATCTCTACGCTCGCCATGATACACTAAATAACCAAATGTGGTTTATAGTTTACATCTAAATATCTCTACGCTCGCCATGATACACTAAATAACCAAATGTGGTTTATAGTTTACATCTAAATATCTCTACGCTCGCCATGATACAATAAATAACCAAATGTGGTTTATAGTTTACATCTAAATATCTCTACGCTCGCCATGATACAATAAATAACCAAGTGTGGTTTATAGTTTACATCTAAATATCTCTACGCTCGCCATGATACACTAAATAACCAAATGTTGTTTATAAGTTTACATCAGGTACATAGTCTTATCACTATTGGTGTAGAGGTAACAAATTTCCACATTATTGGTTACGCAATTATCTATATACACTAAATTCATTGTGTCACAGTATTTCGTATTTTAGAAGCAAGATCCTTTAAATTGCTAGTTTTATCCTGTATATCAGTTATATGTTTGATATACCTTTTCTACAGATTAGAAATAGAAGTGTAATAAAATGATAATTGACATATCATAGCACCGAAGTTATTATCTAACACAGGCCATTATATGAATTCATCGATTATTAAAAGTAACGATATAAAGCATATATAGTTACTATTTTATTTATATAAATATCATTATTTAAGTGCCAGAAATATTTTTTGTCTTTTTACCGATGTTTACTATTATAATTTATACTGTAGGGTTATACTAATGTAAAGGTGGCTAAACTGTACTATACTAAGGTATATTAATACTTAACCTATATAGATTACTAGATAGTAGAGAATCCTAGTATAACCATAACACTCAATTATGCCTATACTATATATATATATTGTATAGAGATCACCCTTGACCTACTCCTATTATATATACCATAAATTTTTATAGAATTATGGAGATGTCAGATAATATGCCTTCTATAAATTTGAAGTAATATCAATTTGACGCTTGTTATCAAAGAGTGCAACTGATGAAGAAATATTTATCTCAAACATCTGGACGGATGTAAATGCGGATGGGAAAATATTTACCAATTCTATCTCAGATAGTCTATATTTACCACGTAGTACAGAGATATCCTTCCACTGCGCCAGAGGGAAGTATACACTCACAACATACGTTCTTATATTTTAATTTACAATCTGTTAGATGTTTTGAGGGATTTCCATCTCTTTGGTTATTCCGAGTATGATAGATTTTGGATTTCTTTACATCCGTATGCAGACATCTTAGTTTATATACCCTGAATATATACCGTCAATTTAGAGAGGCACTTATATATATATTTCATTATAATTAAACCATTCTAAAATATGGTTTAAGTTAAAGAGTAGGCATAACTCTACTATAATAGCAATTTATTAGTAGTGAGTTATTCTAGATCTCTCGTAACTGATTCCTAGGTAGTAATTTACACTTATATAAAGCAGTTCCCTTTCAGAAATCGGGAATACTCGTGAGGAGTAACCTATAAAAATAATAAATAACATTAATGTTCTTAGGGTATAGATATTATTTAATATATCACTGTTTGAAATTCATCTAGCTTATTTCTAAAATTATCTTATATTCATTCATCCTTAGTATTATATATTCACTTCTGTTCGGTATCCCTGCTTATAGACTGGCTTATAGAACCTCCGCACATTTTTGAAATTTTATTTATTCATATATAATTTAGATTAGATGAAACATTCCTTTGCAATCCTAAGCCCACAGCACCTTCAGTTTATGTTTATTTATCTTATTGAGAGTCATGGCTCGAGTACCTTGTTAGAAGAAATATATATTTTTAGATGTTAATCATTATATATCACTTACACACCATCTACCACTTAGGTCATCTCTATACACTGGTATCTAATACCGGCGAGCGTACAGATATTTAGAACCATATATGTAAAACTTATAATATTACTCCACACTCATCTATGGTGGGTTTATTTCACTATGAGTAACATATTGCGCGAGTGTCAATGTTATATTTCTCCGAACTGATAATAGCGGTTAATAGAAGGACCTCCATTCTCGGGGTGATTATTATTGATATTCAGCGCGTTACCGAGAGTCTCAGAAGATAATTTAAGATTGTCAAACTATACCCAGTTTACAAGTAATCTTACATTTCAGAGTCATGTACTTTATTCTTGTCTATTCATGGGTCAGACTAAAGACGAGACTAAGTATGCATATGTTATGATTGGGTGGAATACACGAGGGTTATTAAAAAATCCTTTACCTTTAACTATCGAATTTAATGGTGCTAGTAAATTGGCCTTACGTTCGAATAAGTCTATACTATATCATTATTCCATGATTTTTATTATCTTTATCTTCCTCTACTCTACTCTGTGGTTTAATTTTTACTCTCAAAATAAAGCTTATGTGGGAAAATTTAGATTTAATTTCCATTGATGATATAAATAAAATCTTAGATAACCTACCATCTTATTTTCTATTAGGATCTCAAGTTTCAATCGGCGAAAATCTGTGATACGGAATACAATATAGTCTCATTTTACTTATCTTATAAGTATTTACATCATATTATAATAAATTACACGTATAATGAAAGAGGAGTTCGTCTGACACTTAGGTTTTATTATTAGCATCATAACGTATAATGCGCTCAATACCAATATGTATGCCGTCACCAATTGTAGATTTAAGAGATGATACAAGGGTTAAGAACATATCAAAACTACTTACTGAACTTGTAATTTATTACAAATATCTGACAATGTTTAACGTTTCTCTTCATACATTATTGTATGGTAACATTTCGCTCCCAAATTAACATTGAATGTTGTTAACATTTAGGTGAGAAAGTCATGTGAGTATAAACGATCTAAGATACAACCCATATTATGTTAGTTCTAAGTAGTAAGCTAGTGAGCAGTAGAATAAGTACAATAGATTAGTTAGGTAGATAAGTAAAAATATCCGGGTATAGTCAAGAATGAGTCAGTCACTTGATGCCACATTTTTCTGAGAAGGGAACTTCTGGTTTTGCTCACATGATCAACATTGATATTGTGTAATCCTCATAAAACTAAATGCTATAAGTGATCATTAAGTATAGGTCCTCTACTGAAGAATTATGAAAGATAAGTACCTATTACATTATAACCTAATTAAGTAGGTAATTAAATTATTAGAGCTTGAGAATAATGAATAATTAAATATTAAATATAAATTTATAGAACTTATAGCAGAAACATGTATACTGATTTAACTTACTATGGTCACTCGAGGTATAAAGTATGTTGGTATATCTAGAAGAATAATTTTAAAATTATATTAATATTTCAAAAGAACATTTCATATATTTTATTATAGGCCTATTGGATATTTATATAATAATATTAATATATGTATATTATGTAATAAATTAATTTATATCAGTATAATAATTATTAGTTATATATATAATAATATTATTATTGCCTTCGGTCTTTGATCTGGTCGAAATAGAAATTTTAGACATGTGCAAATGTGAATGTTGATGCAGATAGTATTATTATTATTATTATTATTATTATTTTTATTATTATTTTTATTAATTGAATTTTATTAATTTATTATCGAATTCTGTTTAAATTGTAATTATTTTATTATTATATATTATATTATATATTATTATATATTTTTTTTATTTTAAATTTAATTTATATTATTAGTTTATTGTATTATATTTATTAATGTTTATTATATATAATGTTATTTAATTAATGTATCTATATTTTAATAATCTTTAATTTCATTTCCTATTTTAATTTATATTAATTCTATGTATAGTTTAGATTATTTACCTCTTTTGTTTTGTATTTTTGCATTAATATTATTTAATTTATTCTTCACTGAAATTGAAAATTGAAATTGAAAATTTACTTTTTTCGACACAGAAAAAAAAAATTCAAAAATTCCTGTAAATTTCCGTTATCTCTTATTGGATATTTTTTTTATCATTTTAATTCACTAATTTTAATCTTTAATAGTATTTTAATATTAACATATTATATTGTATATATTATTATAATATATTATATAATTATCTATTAATTATAATATATATATATATATTATATAATATATATATTATATAATATAATTTATTATTTCTTTACTCCAATTGCTTTCAGTCATTCACACTATCCCAATAGTATAATTGGATATATAAGTTACGTAATACATGAACGATAAATAGAATAAGTTATAAGTGTATATATAAATAGAGCAGTACTAACAAAGGTGAATAAATTCACTTTTCAACGGAATAGCTCACTGAAAATTATTACTAATTATTTATCAATATAGACTTTATGGTTTATAAACGAATTGTTTTCCGCAGAACAAAATGATCATTTAAAACAAAAAGAGAAATAAATAATCATATCTAAACCTGTTAATTACCCTCACCAACATGCTAAGAGTCAAAAATTCGTCACTAAGTTCGGTGCAGGATAAAAAATATCGTTAGAAACCCAGAGCTTCACATGGACCTTTCGATTACGAACTTTTCTTCCTATTGGTCATATAGCAATTCAGATCACTTGTCTTGTTCAATTCGTTGCCTTTAGGGAACCACGCCTAAAACATATACAACACAACGTACCTCTCAGACCATTATATCCCGCGTTCAAGATCTACGGACGCAACCAGTTCCATATTAATTTTGTGTTGAGCCTGATCCTCTTCCAAGGCGTTATGATTCTGAATCAATAAGGGATTTTACGTGTACTCCCAGAGTCACACACTATTACCTTACTACATGGTGGACTTCTCTAATAGTCACTTTTATCTTTTCTTTTTATTTCAGCATATCATTTTCAGCCATCAGCGTCGATTATACCCTAGATCAACTACGACACTAATAATATTAATACATACATGTATATAATAGCTGTCGAATGGCACCATATTTATCGCGTGGACTATACTAACATCATCCATCTATTTTTCCACATATTCCTCCTTCTCCTATAAAAGACATACGTTTTTTTTTATATTAATTATCATCATCATTTTAACGAGGTACCCTTCAACTAAATATATAACGTACATTATAATAATATTAATAATGCGTTTAGTTACCTTTATTATTTATCAATTATCTTAGTTAAAATTAGCTACTATACACTATATAATATATATATAGTATATATATATTATATAGAATACTATTTTATAAGCATATGTCGGTGACTCTTAAAAGCACTAAATACATTAGTTTTAAACATATATCAATTTTACCGCCAATGGAATTTTGGCGGTCTTTGAGTCGCAGGATGAGTCAAGTTTTTTTTTGTATCTCTCTCATCTAACGCGAAATCACCTACGATATATTATTTTTTTCAAACAAGCTTATAAAAGAAAAATTAACTTCTGAGAGCACAGGGATCAGGAAACGCTTCAATGCAAAACCTACACACTCAAAGATTTTTAGTTCCCCTTTGTATCCATCCACCAAAGATTTAATTGCACCAACCACCTAACAAAAATTCACATCTTTCATACTACACTCTGCATCAATCGTCCCTTTTCATTCAACATGTATTATAAATATTTAAACTCAGATACTTGCTCCAATTGCTCACCCTCCTTCACACAGCGAACTCTCCACACTCACAACCATAACTTTACTCCTTTATTACATTTACTTTCAAACTCCTACTCTCACACACTCTACCAAACCCCTCTACAGATACTCTCAAACTCTTTTCAGATTCGCCACACAAAACCTTAGAGCAACTTTTGATCTTTCTTTAATTTCTAATTAGGGCATGGAGAACATCGTTGTTTTCAATACCTCAAAAACTCAGTTTATTTATCTTTCTAAGCAAGTTTCTAAGAAAGGAGGTTGGGTGTTCAGTGTTCTGATGTCCCTTCAGAACTTTACGCCACCCTTGTATATGGGGTGGTTACACTCACACAGCTCTCCTTAAAGAGTTGGAGTCTAGCACTTGTCGTTTTATCAACTGTCCTTCTCCTACTAACTCTCTCCAGGCCCTTTCTGCCGTCTAATAGTTGAGTCACTTTGTTTAAACTAGAGATATTACAATGGGTTCTGCTCTTTGGAATTCCCCAGTCACATACCTCCTTCATGCCTTTGTAGTTTGTACACAATCTAATATTTTCTCTGTCCCACTCTCTGAACCCAGACTTAGCCTCTATGCTCAATCTCGCATGTATACAACAACCTTGGCTTGCATACCTTCAATCGCTGTGTATCGAGGCACGTCGGCCTTTAAATAGAATTAGACCTGGCTTGGGAGTTTCCCCTAACTCTGATGGAATTTGGTAGGTTTTCGGTCTTTGATCACTAAAGGAGACAAAAAAGTCGGAGTCATCAACTTTAAGATTTACTCCCTTTTTATGTACTGCTAGCTAGAACTGCCAATTTTACTTACTACCATACATAACGTAACTAACGTAACCATTCTCAAACTGAGTGTTACTAAATATAGCCGGTGGTTAGCGTCTCTAATGGTAAAATCTTAAATGCTAACTCTCTCCTCTCTCTCTCTCTCTCTCTCTCTCTCTCTTCTCTCTCTCTCCTCTCTACTCTCTCTCTCTCTCTCTCTCTTTATCTATCTATCTATCTATCTATCTATCTATCTATCTATCTATCTATCTATCTATCTATCTATCTATCTATCATCATCAAACAAACCTTTAGCATAGTCCGTCACTGCTAACCTAAGCCACTCCCTGACTTATCAACAACATATATTAGTGTTATATAACCCTAACACTATCTTTCACTCTATCTATCTATACTAACATTAAATATCTATCTAGTGCATTATACTTATAAAATTTATTGTCAAAGCATTCTTACGTAAATACCAAACTAACCAAATAACATTACAAGTTTTTAATTCAAATATGTTAATAACAGTTATATGAATCATACTAATATATTAGTAAAATAGTTATTTGAAAACAGGGAGTTCTCTAAATATGTTTGTTCATGTTACGAACATTATATAATTTGATAATACATTCGGATATAGGGAATATCAGCGTGTTATTCAGACTAAACGTAAACTAGATCCATACATCAATTTAAATTATTATCCTTGCTATCTCACAAAAAATACCTGTCGTAAAAATACTTATCTTATTCTTTAAACTCTTATTTACAACTCGGATGTAATGTGTAGTTAGAAGAAAGTTTAGCAAGTCTATATGCAGTAGATATTTATGATAATATTAGATTAATAATAAAAAATCTTATATAAGGTTAATGACTGATCATATGTTAAGTTAGACTAGGTATTGTTATATTAAATATTTATGGTGATGGGTTACATTAATATATATATTAATATTTATATAATTATATATATAATAATACCTAACCAATATATCTATATATTTATAATATATAATGTATATATATATATTAGAGTTTATAATACGTAGATTATTACTATAAAAAATCTGATATTAGGTTAATATTATATATATTAAGTATATATATAATATATATATATAATATAATATTCTATAATTTTTATATTCTAATGAGCTATTTTTCTGATTTTTACTATTTTATATATTTTTAAAGAATTTGTTTACGAGAAAGCTTTATGGATGCGGTTACTATGTGATATGCGATATAAAATAAGGCCTCAGCCCAACGCACCGTGAGCTCAAACCGCACTGCTACTATTAACCACTATAATTTATATTCTTACTCAGTACTCCGCACGTATAATACTACGTAGTGACTATATAATCATTATTTATTTATTTTTTTTATTTATCTTATTTCATTTTAAATCTCAGCTATACTCACGTGCAACTATATATACTATATATATATATACGCCTACCAAGGTTTCGCTCTAGTAAATTTTTGAATTGCTGCAACCGACCGCTACCTAGCTAACGCTACCAGTGAGTGAGCACTAAAACTGTAAGCGCAACTTAAATGTCATAAATAACTCGAATGACGCTAATACGTATATCACCTATAGCTAAAATAACCCGGTGCTGTTCATAGGATATAGTATACCTAATAACCCTAATATTATAATATATATATTATATATATTAATATATAATTATATATATATATTATAACATTCAATGTAGAAATAGTATATAATGAATATAATATGTGTTAATATATAGGTAATATTTATGATATATTAATTAATATATATATTATATATGATCATATAATTAATATAATTAATAATTAATATAATATATTATAATATATATATATATATATATAATATTAATATATATCATAATAATATTATAATATTATATATTATATACTATATATATACATGTATACAGATTCATATATGTCTCTTAAGTTTATTAAGATATGACTATCATAGATATATTTTATTGAATATTAAAATATATGATTCTTCAAAAGATTTGACTAAATTTTTTAAAAAAATTATAAAGAAATATAAAAAATATAAATAATTATGTATTAATATTAATATGTAGTTTTGTATTAATTAGGTTATAGAACGATATTAAGAATAATGATAATATATTATAATGATTAATATAATGTATATAATTATATATATATATATATATTATATATCTATATATATATATATATATATATATATATATATATATATATTATATATCCCTGTTCGACTCGAGCTCCCTAAATGGGGAACATAAAAAAAAATTTCTAGATATTTCCGATGAAGTAAATGCAAAAAAAAAAATAAAATAAAACAAAAAAAAAAAAGATTGTTTTTTTGATTTCGACAATAATAAAAATAGAAACTTATCTTTACTGATCAAAAGTTTAATTGTAGATATAGCGATTATATTTATTAATATTATTTTTGAAATCGTAATATTATAACCTAATATTATTCAACAAAAATATTATTACATATTTATATTTATAATAAATATTATATTTATTTAATTATATAATATTAATCATAAATTATATAAAAATATATTAATATATTTAATATTAGATTAATATGTTATATTATATAACCTAATTAATATATACATAATATATATATTATATTATATTTATATTATATATATTATATAACAGATAATATATTTATAATCTATATATATGTAATATATTAAATATAATATTTATAATATATATGAAATATGTAATAATATCTATAAAAGAAATTAGAACATTTAAATTTATCTCAACAGGATACGTTAAATGATAAGGTGTTTCATTGCTATTTTCTACGATTTGTTCATGAAAACTAATCACGCATGTTTGCGAGTGAAGGACAAATATAATATATCCATTTTACTAGGAATGTCTTGGTATCACGTTGATTCACAAGAACAGTCCAATCATTAGTCATGGAGAAAAAATTTAAGAAATCTACACACGATTTAAGAATCAAATTATATAATAAGTAACAAAACCAGTAAGCTTACCACTTATCAAGTGCGATACATTCTACATACAGTAATGTTATTTTTAGAATTCCGGTCCTATTTTAATTCTCATACGTTTCTTTTATATTTAGTTAAGATTTATGTTCAATTAATTTATTAGTGCATTATATATATAACTGGCAATTATTATAATAAGATAAGTAAAACGATTGTGTTAAAGAAAATGAGGAAGATAAAGAATAAACTTGACTACTTTACAATAGATAATAGACTCACTCCAAGCAATTTAGAAATTATGCTAGTAACTAGTGAGCGTAACCAATATAATATAATACCTTAATTACGGTTGCTATTAATTTATTACGTAATTTTTAGAGTATATCAAATAACACTCCAATACTATCATTATATATATCATACAATAAAAAGTTGGATCAAGAACAATTTAATATAAGCAACCTATGAATAGCTCTCACTTCAAGTGCGAACATTCATACTCAAGTGTAGTCTCTAGCCTGATCCTATATATCTGTTCTTTAATTTATATTATGTAGATGTTAAAATACAATATTTAGTAATATTAAATCGCAATTATAAGAGATGTAATAATAAATTATTGGTTGTATTGGGGGTATTGTGTTCAATCGTTATATCGCACAGGGCCTATTTAACTTTAGTTACCTAATTATCACACTATCTAAAAAGCTCAACATGCGGTGGATTTTAAAATACCCAGAGAAGGCATTGTTTAATATTCTTAATCTTCTCCATAAATATAATATTGATATTCTTTCTTATTTAATTTTAAATTATCTTTATTAATATTTAATATTATATTATATTTATAATTATGATGAATTATGATTTTTTTTTATATTTTTAATAACATTCTACAATATTTAAATGTAGATCGAAAGAGAAATTAGTGACAGGTGTCGCCTGGACACGTCTAGTTGATAGTCGCTTAGAGAGGATGTCTCGAGTTAGCTTTTAATAATAAAGGTGTACATATAGATACACAAAGTCATATAAGGTTCATAAATATAGGTTGGGGGATGAAGTTCAAATACAGGGTATATGACATAACACAGAAAGTTTATATTATTTTAATTTTTTGTCCTGTATTTCACTCGCAACATTGCTGTGTTTAGTGTTTACATTTTAATTCTTTATTGTATGATTTGAATTTTATTGTGTTTTCATAATTATTTTTTTTCTGCACAACATCTAAGTCGATGCTGTGATATTTTGTCGATATGCCGTGATTGTAATGCGTTTGTACTGAGATAGAGGACAGACTCACTGACTTGATCTTAATTTGCCTGGTATATGTTGCGAGAAGAGCGAGATGTTTAATTATATACCTATATTTTTTTATATTATTTATCTTATATATTTTAAGAAAGGATTGGGAATTTTTAATTTCAAATAATAGACAATTTTTTAAAATAACATTTTCAAATAAGCATCAAATAATAATTTATAAATTGATAATGATTCCTCACATACTAATAATTAAATAATAAATATATATATAAATAACAATAATAATCCTAATATAATCTTAGTAATAATAATATAAAAAATAAATAATATATAATAATAATTAAAATAATAATAATAATAAATAATGAATAATAATTATAATAATATAATTAATAAATAGAATTAATAATTAAAGAAAAAAATTATACTAATAATTAATTATTTATTTATAATAATTTATTAATATATAATATAAATTATAATATATATATAATTATGTAAGATATTTTAAAAGTTTAATTTTAAATTTTAAGTAATTGTTATTTTCTCTTATTTTAATTATATTATAAATTTGATTACATTTTAATAAATTTTAAGTTTATTAATAATGGACGTAATGATGTAATGAATTGAATCAATAGATCGTATAAGTATAGTTGAATTTTAATTTTCTAATTTTAATTTTAATAGGTTGCATTGCGTGGAATTGTGGGACACACACTTCAAATGTGAACCCTCATCATACATTTTCCGTCTAGTTCTCCGTACTCATTATTTTTGAAAGAGTATTTATTTAAATCTATGAGATTTATCCATCAGGTTTCTATTACAATATTTCATTGAAAAATTATACAAAATATAGGATAGGCATTGATGCACTTAAGACAGCCATAAAGATCGCGATCTATATGTAATTACTATTTACATGACCATGATATCATAGCTGTAAGTAATAATTCTGTAATATTTAATCTCAATATATCATCATTATATTAGACATAACACAGTTCAATATGACACTTAAAATTAATACACTATCTTTCAACATTGGAAAACTAAGTTAGGATAGGACAGGCCAGGAAATTATAATATACACTTGCAAAGTATAATAATCTTAAGCTTCACTATAGACATACACAATTGTTGGTCAAAATGGTCATTAAATAATAAATAACAAGTTATTCACAATTGGAAACTATCACAACAAAACCTTGACATGACAAATACGATTACATATATTAGATATATGTGATCTAAGATTCCGTATTTTAATTTTCACTAATTGAGTGAATAGTTTAAAATCAATAATATCATTATAGATAGCACACTACACATTATGAACATCTTTTTTGATAATAATGATAGATGTGATTATATTATCAATAACTACTACTGGAACATGATTAGAAATTTCTTTATCATAAGTGTAATATCATGAATATATTAAATATTATTATTTATAATAAGATTTAATACTTACTTTAATAAGAGCAAGGATATGAATAAGGTATTACATAAGTATGAAAATTTATATTGTTTATAATTTCCTATTTAAATGGAAATGAATTGAGAACTGATATTATAAGATAAGTAATCACTTAATCTTGGATTGAAGATATATACAATCTAGCAACATCAAATTAGGTATACAGATAATTTACTACTATCGTATCCTTATTGATAATCCGTTCCAAAAAAAAACATATCTTAAGCGATAATTTAACTAACTTGGGAATTACCTACTAGTAAACAGTTATACTTTGCAATATATAATACTGAAGGTCATTAATTTCCAATCAGGCATTAAACTCAAATCGATAAAGTTATGCCTTCTGACCAGCTTACTTTGCAACAACCTAGTTAATAATAACAATACTACTACTGGTTGTCTATTTCTTAGATATTGTTCTGTTTACCGTCATCATCTTCATTTGAAGATGGTTCCCACCAAAATGCTTCCCTTATTGGCCCGTTTAAATGCAGATCTGATGGATCGTATTACTTACATAAGAGATAATAAACTGTTCATTATAAAAAAAAGCAAAGTCTTACATATGGGGTGTTATTTCATCCTTAATGGATATTATTCAATATTTTGGAAGAGACCAGTGGAAATTATTATAGATGTCATTTATCATTAATCATAATTATATTAAAATGAATTCTGTGTATACACTATTTTGAATATTAATCATTGTGCTCTTGGTTCTGGTCATTTAGGACATATTCGAAACGAATAACAATTATATCTTTTCATCAATAATTGAAATGTGATATATTCTAATATTATTATTATACACAGTGATGGTGCAAGCCTAGTCTGGCGGAACCAACAAGAATGCGAGTAGATGGTATATCTTTCAGGTCTACAACGTTTTTATGAATATTGATTTCATACACTTGTCAATATTCACAATTTTTCTACAAGATACTTTTCCAGATTTTTCGTATATAGCTTTGAGTATTTTTATTTAATAATAAATTCAATTATTTATTCAAAAATCTCTTGAACAATTATAATTAACATTACGCGCAAACATCAAGCAGCAGGGGAAAATTCCAGAATATGAGATTAACAATTCATGAAAAGGAAGCTATACTTTAAATAATTGTTTGAGGCGGATGCTCCGCTTGGTATTGCGGAAATATGATTTAACTAATAATTTGTTACTATATCTACATTTTAGATTATAGATTAATCCATTGATTTGAAGGATCTAAGTTTCATTTTCTTTTACTCTTTTACATATAAATGTTAACCATTCTATATATTTACATTATATTAAATTTGGCGGAGTAGTTATGCTAGTATTTTGCTAAATTAAATAACATAATATTTAATATGTTATATATATTAATATACAATTTAATTGATTTAATAAGTAAATATAATTAATCTAATTATATTATATTATATATATATTAATTTTATGTATTTATATTTATGTTAATACCAAAATATTTTCATTATTCTATTAAGATATATTTATACATATTATTTATAATTTTGATGTTAGATTGTTTAATATATGTAATTATTTTCAGTGTTTTTTATTTTTATTTTCTGGTTATTTATATTTACTAGATAAGGGGTATAAACCATAACGACTATGATCATATGCACTCTACTTATATAATCAATAATAGGAGATAGGGTGGTAACATCGGTTTAAACGGTCTCCGTAAGTAGAACTTATAGGAGCTCAAAGCACAAGGAGAGATTTAGCTCACACATTATCTATTCCCAAACCCTCGAACTACAGTATTAGTATAAAACCTGGGACCCACTCTGCATTTATGGTTATGGCGGAGTGCTCTAAAACTATGTATACTTATCACGAGGCGACTATTATTTTTAATAGAGAAACATAAATAATAATATTAATTTTAAAAAAAAAATAATAACAGCACATTATCATATATATATTTATATATATTATATAATATTAATATATATTTAAAAATATTTATATAATATATATATATCTATATTAAATATAATTATATTATATATAGTTCTATATATATTAAATAATGATATATATATATACATACATTACATATTAATAATATAAACATATATTTATATATATAATATAAGATAGCTAAATATATATATATTATGGATCATTATAACATTCATTACCAACAGTAAAATAGACAGCTACAGACAATCTCACTATTAAAGTCCTCTATAATAATCCAACTTTTACACTATTTATAAACAATGGCTGTTACTCAAACAAACCTCCTCATTATACTAATCACCCAATACAAACTTATCACTAACTTAATTCATAAACAAATCAAACATACCGACTCACTCTTTAATTCTTTAAAAAAATTAACCACTTCAACTCCAATTATACTAGGAACTTAATCAACTTAACTGAACTCATACAACTACTCCAATTAATCGACGTATCTTTCCACCCCGGGCACAACACTCTGTTGTCGACCTTTAAATATTCGACTAATCTCACAATCATCTTACACCGAAAAAACACATTAACACCCAATTATCTACGATAACCCTTTTTTCCCACACAACTTTCGGCGACAGGAACAACACATTCTTCATCTATCTATCATAATAAACACCACCATAAATCACTTATGAACACATTTACTATTAAACTTCAGAGCGGTAATTTCATTAAACTACATACGAGCACCATGGTTTCACTAATCTTAGACTCACTCTTAATCACTCCCAACAATCTAAACACATTGGCATAATTTAAAACTTAATATAATTGCTTTTTTTGGGTGCAAAATCACAGCCTCTTCTAAAGAAATTATTATACTCATAAGGTTAGTCTACTATTTAAACGCACCCCAACATATCATACAATCTAATTAATTTGAATAAGATTTACTATACCTCACATTACAATTTTATTTACTCAATATATTTACTCACACATACTGGAAGATGGTGGGGACTCATTCCAAAAACTAATTCCAGAAAACGGGGCCTGTAATCCTCTAATCGTTCCACTTAACTCCTGGTAGTAACCGGATTTGATCCAAACAATATTCTCTGCCCCGGCAAGATATTAACTCCGTGATATAACGAAAAGGGATGATCCATAAACCAAATCACTTCCTCGCCTTCTATCACTACAGAGGCAGTTCGGATAACTAATCTTACTATTTCATCATGGAGACTCCACATAGTACATTGTGGATACCGGGACCTCATCACTCACCTACCGCTCTCAATCTGGCAATCTTAGCTCAATAGGTTAAATTTTCCCTATGTACTATTTCAACATATTATCCTTATCTCCACCTATAATTTGTAGCAGAACACTACAATTATTACCTATAAACAATAAAGGACCCGTCCAAAAGAAATATATATATATATCACCCAAATAAACAATTTATTTTAAACTACACTTTCACCTCTACCTCAACAATATTATCCCCTAATTAAAGAGGATGAAGCGCTGTCACAGAAATGAAGGCCAAAATGTAAAGTACTGATCAATGCATTCAACGAGATCAAGAATCAAGGCACCACCCATAATTACATTACAATATATAGCATATTAATTACTATAATTAATTTATGTTAATATATTTATATAATTATAATTAGAATTACAATTGTATCATACTCTATTATCACCCCCACTTGCAACCTAGATGTAATCACAATAATTTACTTCATAAAGTATAATCACATAAATAGATAATGTAGCACGATATCTATCCATATTTATCTGTAAGGTGCCCTCACACAGCTCTCATGAATCTGCACACACTCAAAATACTACCGCGACCGCATACTTACTCTATATTTTCACTCAAATACTCTTCTAACTAATGAATCACTCGATGTGGAATACCGACCGGTTATGGCGTGATCATGTCCGGACTTAACTGGAAGTTTCGGTGTGAGCCACTTCCTCAATTATTATTATATAAATATATATATTAATATATAATATAAATTTATTATCATATGCACTTTATTTTTTAAACAATCTGTATACTCTTAAAGAGGTGCATATAAAATAAATTTTATATTTTTGTTGGTAAATATTTTAACCATTAATTATTAATATATATATAATATAATAATTATATATATAATATATATATATATATTATATATTTATATATATATATATAAATTAATAATTATATATTATAGTATATAATATTATTATTAATAATATATATGTTATTAATTATATTAATATAATATATATATATAATATATATATAATATATAATATATATATTATTTATTATATAATATAATATATACATATTAATATATATATTATATATATTATATATATAATAATAATTATAAATTAATAATTGATTTATTAATATATATATATTATATATATATTTATTAACATCCTTAGTTTTAGCTAAGGTTATCATAATATCTAAAATACATTTCAAAAATATTGGAATAGTAATTTAATTAATATATAATATAAATATATATATATAAATAATATATATATATATATGATTTATTAATATAATATTATAATTATATAATATAATATAATATTATAATTAATATATATAATTAATTATATATATAGAATTATTTATCCATATATATATATAATATATAATAATTATATATATAATATTATTATTATTATTATATATGTGAAATACAATAAGTACTTAATCATTAATAATTGTTCTACGACCTATAACAAAGGATACAGGTTAGAGTGTCGGGTATACCCATAAAAATTTTTTATGGCACTTTGATCGTAATCTAATATAATACAATTTAAAATTTAGTGTAGTGATAAAACTTAAAAGAGCGGGCGAATTTATTATTTCTTTCTATTCTTGTTATTTGATTTCCCTATGTTCATTAGCGGGTTTGAAGATGTGTAGAGTTTAGTTGATTCGTCTAAGAAATTTAACGGTTCAGGTTCATTTGTTAGAGTTTAATCACCCTCACACTCGATAATGAAGAAATGCCGCTCAGTTTCGTACATCAAAAAATTAATGTGAGTTAGTTCCACCGAGTAGAAGTACTTAATATTCCAAAAATCATAATTTTCTTTTAAATTTCCGTTTTCTTTTGACGAGTTTATATTTTAAACTTTCAAATTTTATCTCAATAATTTATATATTAATTTACAATTATAGTATTATATTATATAGTCGCAGACACTGGAACAATATAACTAAAGATTATCCAAAAACTAATTAGTCAATAAATTTTTAATTTTTTTATTTATTATTGTTCATTATTATTATAATAATATAGATTTATCCATTTAATTAAACTAGTTATTGTAGAATTATGTTTTATAATTATTTTTAATTTATATATAGTTTTTATTTTTAATAATATATATTTTACTAAATTATATATATATTAATTATCATTGCATTATATACCGTACAAGTATTTAATTATACACCTATGTATATAAAAAAAGTTAACTTAAACTTGGTATAACACGTTATATTTAATGATGTAGAGTAAAATTTAGTACATGTATATTAATATATATATTAGGTTTTAAACTAGAAAAAGTTTAAATAAAAATAAATAATAATATTTTATTTGGACGCGTAATTAGTGAGTAAATGTAGTTTATTCTATACAAAGTTATTTAAATATAATTATTTTATACTTATGGTTCTAAATTCTAAACACTAACTAATAATTATTATATGCGTAGTCTTAATTGTAATATATCTGGGAAATATATAGAAACTAGTTGATAATTATATACGTTGACCGTAAGTATTGTGGTCTATAATTTATTTATGGCACTTAGCATTTTGGCTAAATTTATCTATTAAAGTTGCGTGCTCATTAAAAGAAAAAAAAATTTTTAGGAAAATGTATTATATATCTAGTATTTTTTTTGGCTTTAATTTTTGGCTATCTATTGTGTTAAGGTTAATATTAATTAAATATTAATATTAAAAATTAATATAAAATAAATCAAAATAAACAATTTGTAAGACAAATAGCCCGAATTTACGCAAAACTGTATAGCCTTTTATTGATACAGTCAAAAATGAAACCGTTTAAACCTTAAGAACCTACTATTGTTTATACCCTTATAAATTAGGACAATTAAAATACCACACAAACCAACTTCCAATCACCATGACAAGGATCAGGGCAACCAATTCCACAGAGGATGCCTGGAAAACTTCTTATTTAAAAAAACCAAATTATTATTCGGTAAAATAATAATTTATTAACAATAATGAATTAATAATAATACTCCAAACTCCTTCTTGACATAAACACACACACACAGTATCAACACACCTAACACACACACATACACTATAAACTAACTACTACAACACACACGAAACACACACATCACATATACATCACAACACCACCATATTAATATATATAAATATAATTATAATATATTATTATTATAATTATATTAATATATTATAATAATATATATAATAATTTAAATAATATATATATAATATATATTATATTAATTATTAATATTATATATATATATATATATATATATTATAATATATAGATATATATATTATATAATTATCATATATATATATTTATATATATTAATACCTATATATAGTATTATGCAGAAAAAAATTTTTTATCTAACAGACTATATAATTATCATAATTTCCATAGATGGGTATATATCAATTTGGTCAGCTTTTGGATTGTCGTCATATGTACCTTAAAAACTAATTAAATGCTACAGTAAAACGGAATACATTTTGGAATCAGCGTAAGGAGTTAGTCCTGGAAAACTTTTTAAAAAAAGAAACGATTATTTTAATGATTTTAATAATTTTGTCGAGAGGTTAAAACTTTTTGTCAAATCATTTATATTATTTATTTACGGGTTAACCTTAACGTTTGACCCTTTTAAATAAATTAATGGTGAGGTGTGTTATTAAAACTAAAGAGAAATACCAAGAGAGGTATATCGCCCGCGATGGGCAGTGTAGATCGTGAGGTTTCCAGCTCGACTTCTCACCTAGGGGACTTAATAAGGGGTGGATTATATTACCCCCCTCGGGGAGGTCTCCGGAACCCCCGCTTTCTTTTGTATTTTATGGGTGTCGCGGTAGGGGTTCCTCTGCTGACCCTATATTCACCCTAATTCGGTGGGATACGAAATACAATTCCCTGACCTTAATGTTTTACCCACGTAAGCTCGACCTCAGGTAAGTGATGGATGTCCAGGTGCATGATCCCTTAATCAATTATAATTTTATTAACAAATATTAATTATATTAATTAAATATATTGATTATTTCTATATTATCAAAATGTGATACTATATAGGATCAGGGGTTATGAAAAGTAATTATAGTATGATGAGGTATGAGTAGTAGCAGGATTAGGAAAGTGTAGTTTAAGAATGATATGAGGTGTATATGGATAAGAAGAGTATGGAGTGGATGCTCATACATTAAGTATTACTTATTATATATAATTAGTCGATGAATGATTTGGATATTTGTGTGGTGATATCTGAAGAGAAGATTTTGATGAGGGGCATTAGGAAATAGAATTGAGAGTGTGAGTTCTTAATATAGGCGGGAGTCGCCGCTTGTTATCAAAATGGAGACCCGGTTACAAGTTTTGGGTTTGATTAAGCTAAACCGGTCTGCTAGAATAAGAATGAGTAACTGTGGTTTATGTTTGAGAATGGCGATGATAGTTGATGTGTGATTTATATTAATGAAATGTCTCTATCCCGCACATATGAGTTGTGAATGTTGTTTATTTTTGATTGGATTACGTTGCCGTGAGATCTAAACATTTCACATTTGGAAATAACACAGTGTTCTGATCGTATAGAGGCAATCAGTTTTTAGTTAGCGGGCGAAATTTCCATGAAAATATTATTTTCCTTTTTTACTGGGGGAGTATATCTAATAGTTGTTTGGTAAGTAATACATAAGAAATAGACCGGATGATACAAGCAAGAACGTCATGGTCCTAGGATCATAAAAGATTAGTTGAATGTTATAGGTATATAAGTTATATATGTGGTCAATGCAATTAAATCCTTGGTGGATGTAAACTGTAAAGGAAACTAAGGGTTTTAAGGGGAACGGAAGTCGTTATCTGAATGAATGTGATCGGGGTGATTGTTTTGCCGGTGGTGTGAGCTCCACTCTGTAATAGCAGTGAAACTATGGTCTGGAATAAGAGGTATAGATCTAAAGTACAATGCTGTCAGGATGGAAATTCTTAGGGGCGTGTTAAGGTGTGAAAAGAACTGATAAAAATGAGAAATGAGCTTATTGGTGAGTTGTGCGGTGTGAAGAACAGAGGAAATGTGAGAGAATGAATAAAGTACATTGAGATTGGGGTTTGGTCATGTGGAAAGGTGGATGATAGTGGGTTGGTTAAGCGGATATAATGTGGTGAGTGTGCTGGGAATACGACCGATGGGAGACCGAAGAAAAGTGGATTGAGTCAGTAAAGGAATGCATGGAGGAGAGAAATGTGAGTTTGGGCAGAGGCGAGAAGAATAGGTGCATAATTAGGAGTGAAACGTTGGTTATAAGAAGAGGAGGGGGTATGGTTGTGGAGCATCTGGGCCAAGGGATGAACCATACACATTGACGAGATACATAGTGAGAGCACATCGCGCAGTCCCGTGGAAGCCTAGGGTGGATTTTTTGTGATGCTACGAGTTCTCACTTAAAGGGTATAAAGGCTCCCTTTATAGGCTGGGCTTTCTTGTCGACTTGCGTCATATTCTTCTTGCTACTTTTCTGTTCGGCGGTGACGGTGACGGCACGTTACCCCCAGTCCTGGGGTAAGAGAAGGCTTGGTGATGATTGAATTTGATAATTGATGGTGATTACAGTGAGGATGAGAAGAGTTATTCTATTATATATATATATATATAATATATATATATATATATATATATTATATATATATATATATATATATATACTATATATATATACTAATATATATATATATATATATATTTAATATATATATATATTATATAATATTTAACTTAAATTTATATATATAATATTATTATTTATAAAATATAATATAAATATATTAAAATAATATATATTACTTATAACTCTTAAGTATTATATACCTTTTTATATTATCAAGTAACTATACTTTATATAATAATTTTACTTCACTGAAGTATATTTCCTATATTTTAACAGGAAAATTGCGAGGTTGATAGATAATACTCGTATCGCTCTCATTACCCATTTGTGTATTCAATTTCGTGGCATTTATTATTTAAATTACATTCAAATTAATTTAAATGTGTTAAAATAGAATCTCGAAAGCTTTTTCTTCTTCTTCTTATCTAATCCATTTTTTAGTATGCTATACTTTCATTCGGATCACAATTGGTCATTGAATGTATAAGAAGATTTTATAGTTAATATTACCGTTTATTATAGATGGAATAATAGTTAATTTAATTATAATTAGGTACCACATAATATAACAAAATTATTAATTAATTCTTAATGCATAAACTAACAAACAATAAATATTTTTTAATAAATAATAAAATAAAATTATATTTATAACATTTACAATAAATTATTTATTTACTAAATAATTTATTTAAACTTATATTTTTATTCATAATTTATTAATATATAATAACTTATGATCTTTATCTAGGGAATAAAGGTAACAATGAATTCAGAAAGAAATAATTAAAGAATATGGTATTTATTTTAAACTTGTTACAATATGTTTATAAATTTATTTCATATAATACTTATTAGGGATTTTATACCAATCTTCTCAAGCTTTCTTTTAATTCAATTAAGCCCCCGCTGACTCCACAGATAACACTGACTGTTTAATAACGATAGTTTAGTTTTAGTTGCATTCATAAATAAAAAAATTATTGCAGGTAACTATCATTAGCTTATTAATTAACATAATATAAATAGTAACCATGAAGTAAAGGGTATCATTGTTTTCTATCTAATTTTTCTACTTATATATGTTTTACTATAATTATAATACGTGGTTGAAATTATAGAAGGTAGTATATGATTTATCTATAGTTTTAGGTATTATTTTATTGATTTAAGTATAATGATTAATTTAGTTATCCTTAATTATTAATATATCGATTGTAGCTATTCTTGAAAGGTTGAAATTTAAGATTTCTTAGATTTTTTTGTAAATATTGGCAAGTTTATAAACTGTTTAATATTATCTAAGCATTCTAAACCAAGTATTGGCTGTTCAGAGTCATACACAGGATGTAGGGTACTAATAAAATTTACAATTATATTATATTTTTATTATTTCATTATCAAAAGCAATAATCCAATAAATTAAATAAATGAATGGGGACTTACAATTAATAATAATAATATAACATAAATTAATAAATTTTACATTAATTAAATATAAGTAACACATAATATTTTCGAATTTATGTATTTGATGAAGATGATGGTATTCACTTAGTGATTATGAATTAAAAGGTATGGATGATGGAGTGATTTTGTAGATGATCTCGAGATGTGGATCAATAGGATATATATTGATGGATGAGGATGAGGATGGGTGAATGATGATTATGATGAGATGCATGATGGATGATTTAGGGAGTGAACGATGAATATCGAAAAAAATATTTAAAATAATTCAAATTTTTTAATTAAAAAATTTTAATTAAATATATATTAAATGAATTTAATAAAATTGTCAAGCAAGAAAACTAAGTTAGAATTCCATAAATGGAATAAATAAAAAACCTATTTATAGATAATAATTTTCTATATTCTTCCGAATTCAAAAAGGTAATCCATTTTTAACGTACTAATTAGGGGTGTTTATGTTTTTAAGGCCATAATTTTGTTCTTTTCTATGATGCAAACTACCATTTTCATATTGAAAGTATCTGAATCATGGATATTTAGTTAATTTCTCGGTAATTATATATAATAAATATAATTATCAAACTAAACAATAATATTTATCCAGAAAACTTGACTAAATAGAATAATTTTTCTTAAATTTCGTTGAGAATTTCCATCAAATCTTTTCACACCTTTGTCTTTTTAATTTTATTTTATTTTATTTTTTTAGGAGGATAATTAGAAATTTTTATATAAGATAATTTTATTTAGGTAAATTTAGAAATGAGGCTTTTAAGTTTAGATGGTTCGCTTTTTTTATTAAATTATGTAAATGTTCAAATATTTATTATTAACCATGCATTCTAATTTCTCAGAGTTCGCTATCTATTATTAATTATCAATATTTTTATGCTATAATATTTATATAAATTATTATCACAATTATTATAATATATAATTTATTATTAATATTAATCTATTATTTAATATACTTAATTATTATTATTAATGTATATATTTATATAATTATTATATTATAGTTACTATCAGGGATATATAAAAATTAAGGTAGGCTTCACTGTAGTCTATGTAAACCTACCATTGGCTAAGAAAGTTTATATTATTAAATTATTAATTATTATATTATTTATTATTAATTATTATTATTATTATTATATTATCATTATTATTATTATTATTATTATTATTTAATATTATTATTATTTTTATTATTAATTATTATTATTATTATATTATTATTATATTTATTATTATAGTTATTATTATTATATTATTATTATTAATATTAATTATAATTATTATTATATTATATATTATTAAATTTATTATTTATTAATTTAATATAATATTAAGATATATATTTAAGTAGGTGAGGTGAGAGTTAAGTTATATTATATAAGTTATAGTTACCTATTACCGTAGTGTAGTATTAGAGAATATTATATAATATTAATTAATTCTATTATTACTATCTTTCTTCCCAATATATGCTGACATTAATAAAATAACGGAATTTTTTTTTTGAGTAACGATAAATTCAATATAGAGAGTTTCCTACACCTTATCAGATTTTTAATTTAAATTCAAATTGCTCATAAAATTATTCAGTTATCAATTATATTTAATTATATAGTTATTATAACATGTATTATATTGGGATAAAAATTTTGTCTAAATTTACTTATATATTAAATATTTATTTTAATATTTTAATGTACTTAACAATATATATTAAATTTCAGAAAGAAAAGCATAACATTAAAATTAATTATTAATAATTAATAATAATTATATTATTATATTTTTATATATATTAAATTAATATTTAAAATATATTAAATATTGATAATGATATTGGAAATTCCTTTTATCAATTTTTTGATATTTTAATTATATATTATTTATTAATTATTAATTAATATTATTATTATATTTAATTTATATATTTTTTTATTAATTATTATTATTTAATAATTATTTACATTATTATTAATTAATTTATTGTTAAAATAATTCATAGAAAACCAAGTAGTCTTATCATTATCAATAAAATGAATTATTAAATTATTTATTAAAATATATTATTATTATTTATAATATATATTATATTATTGATTTTATAATGTATTAGTTATTTTTATTAAATTATATTAATTATTTTATTATGGGAGATTGAATATCATCTGCCAATTAATTATCCTTCCATGGTCTCTATCTCATAAGCAGCGTTTCTACGGGGTGGTCTATTTGTGGGTTTGTACAGCTAATTTCTAGTTCAAACTCTTTCTAAATAAGGTTAGTTTTGTACAACTTGGTTCCTATATTGAGCGGCTTTCACTCTGGACTATAGTTTCTGGCAGCCGGTTTAAATATCTGTTTATAAATGTTTATTTTTGTTAAGCTAATTTTAGGTCCACATGGAGATACTTGTCGGGCTTCGTAGTAACAACTAGGCAAACAAATATAGGCATATACAATTCAACTTGAAAAGTAGGGGTATCTTGGAAGGTCCCATGCTGCTAGAGCAGGAGGAGTCTCATAAAGTCACTGAGAGAACATTTTATATATTAAAATAACCTATAATTATATTTCGAAATACGATAGTTAGACGTCAAGTATGTTAAATTAACGCTATAGAACACACTTAAAACCTAAAATTGAATCTAATATTTCCTATATTTAAAACCTAAGACCTATTATTAACTAGTATGGATTAATTGACGCTTCAAAACCTTCATTATAATAAATTATATTTATATACGATATAGATCATTTTTATTATATAATATATATTATATTTAAATATTATTTTAATTAAATACAAAATTTATATAATGATTAATATTATATAACTATTATAAAATTATATAAAATTTATAATATTAATAAAATTATTAATTAAATTAATAATATATATATATTTAATAATAAATTAATATTTATATTATTAATATTAATATATAAATAGTATTAATAAAATAATAATTAATTATTATATATATATTATATATTATATATATATTATTAATAATTTATAGGTGACCCATACGCTAAGAAAATTTTTCTGGGCTGAAATCTGTTTTGCACATAACCTTCTTTGACACTACTGCTAAGAAAATAGTAATCACTGAGTGAGAGAAGAAAAAAAAGAAGAAAGTATAAGAGAAGAAGTTAAGTAAAGATAAAAGAGAATTATAAGGGTAAAAGGAGAGAGAGAGAGAGAGAGAGAGAGAGAGAGAGAGA
>JABUQX010075385.1:45000-55972 GCA_015478945.1 Trachelipus rathkii
GAGCAGCTCGAAGACCTTGACTGGAACTTTTCTCGTTAACTCGATTCCACGGCGAGACAGAATAGAGGAGGACTGCGCCTGAGAAATTGAATATCGGATTTGTGGCACAATTAATGTGAGTACGTGATTGGAGGAGAGAGAGAGAGGTTGGGTTGGAGAAGATGGATGGGGATACTTACTTTAATATAAGGCGTGTGTGAGACAAATTGTAGTGTGAAACAGGGAGACGAGGCTCAAAGGTATTATTAGATTGTATGGTGTAGAGAGAGCAGCAGAAATGAAAATATGGCTGGTAGCACTGAGAATAAATGACTGATAATATAAGATATAGTGATTTAAAGGGGATAGAGGATGTTGTAATGGCTAAATGATTATAATAGAAGTTGGATATGAAGAAGAGTAGGATTGATACAGTTGTATGCGCCACACCAGGGTAAAGACCATTAAATGAGTAAGGAAATTCTATGAAGATCAGCTGCCGAATTCTTATGACGATAAAGCAGGAGGAATTAAGACCTTGATGGGCAGATTAAACGCAGACACGCAGATGGAAGAGAACGAGTTTTGGAAGGGAGAACAGTGATGGGGGCAAATGGAGTTTCAAAGGAAAAACCAGACAGGAAGGTGTATTAAGCTAATAGATTTCGCTCATTTAAAATAGTCCTTTCTCATATCGAACACTCTTTCTGTCATCAGATCGAGCATCAAAGTTTAACGTGGTCCAGATGGAATGGGTGAATGGGAGAAGTCATGACAGGATAATCAAGTGATAGATTGTAATAATGGTGAGAGATACGAAGAATCGGTAAGAGATGTATAAGCATATCCATGGTTCATCTTAATTGACTCTCGGAATCATTAGACTGGTGGTTGTGAGAGTTTAAGTCTGGAAAAAAACCTATATACGCTGTTAGAGGATATAGAAAAGAAATTAGACTTGCGAGTGAAAGGTTGAGTGATGGTCCCCGATGAAATTAACTAAAACTAACTGAAGAAGAGTAAATGAATCTGTGAACACCCAATGATGCAAGAGATTTGAGGGAACCTGTAGGGCAGGAGTCTGAAAATATCTAAAAAGTGGGAAAAGAGTTGTCTACGAGAACTCAATTGGGGTTGGTGAAGAAAATGGGAGGAAGAACACGAGGAAAAATGCTTTCGATGTGATCCCTCATTTTGTAAAACATGGAATAAAAATAAAGCAAATGCGTTTAAGGAAGTGGGATTAAAAAGAAGAAGCCCCAACAAGATTGAAGATATGAGAAAGGTAATAATGAAGTTAAGATAATTAGAAGTAGGAGATGCGAAAGGACATATTGGAAGAAAAAAGAAACTAGCTGAGACGAGATATGAGTTGAACTAAAAAAACACTTTATTTTATAATTAATCGGATAAGTGTTTAAAAATAAACATGACTCCAACCAGGCATCACACACCAGTGAAAGTAAAAGGTACAGAGTATGATTGCTGGTGGAACCAGAGGAGACCGAGGTAGAAGGAGGAATACTGGTATCGGAAACTATACTACAAAAAATAGAGGAGGGATAGAGGAGGCAGGACACGAGAGGAGTGAAGCAATGGATTTTTTGGTGAAAGGTAGTTGGCACCGAGACCTCGGGAGTAAAACAGACTGATGAGGTTAAAAGTTGGAATGAAAACGGGATGGAAGAAATTGGGAAGAGCCCAGGTTGCGAACGATTGCCTGCAAGAGTTATGTTGGAATTGAGGTTGGGACAGGGGGAGTAGATGGTGGGCGAGATAAAGATGGGTGGATGGCTGAGGTTGTGTTAATGGTTTGCTTGGAGGGGAGGCAGAAGTACCAAAATAGAACTGGGAGTTGATTTAATCCCTATAGAGTTGCCTAAATATTTGAAGAGGGGATTAGGAGTGCATTCGGCGAACAACTTAATTATGTGGATGGAATATTAGTCGACTGTGGGTCTTAGCTGGCTGGACAGTAACGGGTGGATGAGATAAGAGAATATGTGTAGAGAAGAAGAAATCGGATGCTTGTGGAGATGATGGAATAATGCAGTGTGAGGGATAGATGAAGTTCGGTAGGGACGAGTGGTAAGGAGGGGGGGTGGTTATGTCTGATTGGTATATAATCGACTGGCGTAGTGAGTTGTCAAGCTCGGTGTGGAGTAGGAGTTAGTGATGGAGGAGGGTGTGAAGGTGGAGGTGGTGGAAGTGGTGGAGAGAAGCAACGGAATTAGATCATGGTGTTGATAAGCGAGAGCTTTGGTTGATGATGATTTGTTATAGTGCTGTTATGCAGGTACAGGGGATGTTGGGGGAAGTGTGCTGATTGTTTTGATATGTGCGAAGCGGGTGAGGTGGTGCCGAAGTAGGATATGTAGGGCTTGTGGGAAACGATAGCGTGAACCCAGATTACTGCGGAATAGACCAAAAGTTATTAGGTAATAAGAAGGAATGGTTCATAGGGAATCGAAGTGAGCGTGGATTAGTGGAGACAGTACGAAATGGCGGTTGGAGGAGAATGGCGTTTTGAGTGTCAGACGAAGGTGTAGACAAGGCGGTGTGCGTCCTTCCGGAGGCCAATACCGCGCACTTTTGCCTGGCTATTTCAGAAGAAATGTAGAAGAAGGATGGCGTTTGCGTATAAGGTAAGAGGAGAAAATGTGCTGTGGTAATGATAATCGTATATAGACTTATGTGAAAGTGGGGGTGTCGGACGGAGGCATAGGGACAATTACATCATCGGATTGGGGGGTTTGGTGGTGCCGAAGGGTTGGCGGATATTTGCGTGATGAGAAAATCACCAAAGGAAGATGACTGAGGTGATGAAGAATTTCGGAGGAGAAAGGAGAAGATGTGAATTGTGTCAGGTGGACTGGGGATCGTAGTGAGGACAGGAAAAGCTTCAAGTTTACCTGCAGGAGTACCGTGAATGGGTTAGGGGGCAGAGACACGTGGAATTCGGAGGGGAAGAATCGAGAAAATTTTCTGAAGAGATGAGGCATCTGATCTGAATTTATTAAAGATAAGTGCAGTGCACCAAAAGGTGATAGGCTCAATTTATAACCAAGATGGCCGAGACCTGATGCGATGTACGGGAGTGAGGCGGTGGACTCTGAACTCACAAACCGAGCAGTATTAGGGTGGGAGTGTGCTGGGAGATGAGTGGTGTTAAGAAGATTGAGTCGGAGTCAAGTTTCAGATGTGGAGTAGGAAGAGAATGGGAAGATAGTACGAGCTTGGAGGTGAGTTTACTTCTGAAATCAGCTGAAAACAACAGTTTGAGGTAGGTACGGACATGTTTAGAAAGAAGAATGAAGATACCGGCAAAATGTTACGCTTATACGTCCCGGCGGGAGAAGACCGAAGTGGAGGTGATATATATATATATAATATATATAGTATATATCATACGTATATATATAGTATATTAGTATATTAGTATATTATATATATACTATTATATATAGTATATATATATATAATATAATATATAATATATACTATATCAAAAAAATATATAACTATAATATAATTAATTATATATATATATTATTAACTAATAATTAATATATATATATATAAATATATATATTATGTATACATACTTATTATATAATATCATATATATATATATATATATAATAACATTTATATATATATATATATTAATATATATATTATATATATATCATATTATTATAATATATATTAAATATATATGATAGTATAATTATTATTATATATATACTATATATTATTATTATATATATATATATATAATTTATATTATATATATATATATATAAATATATTCCATGTTTTAAATTTTTTTATAGTTTTTTTTAAAAAACTCCTATTCAAAATAACAAATATTTGTTTTAAATGTCAAAACACGGAATTAAAACTGAAAACCTCAATTCAGATGCAAAAATTTGACATTTTTGTTGAGAAAATTATTTTCAAAAAAAATAAACATTTTTTTCTTTTTTCTTTTTTTTAGGTTCTACTCACAAAGAACATAAAATCAAATCGAAAATTTAAAAACATCATTAACGACGTAAAATTATAAACTAAAATGCAAAGCTTTCACTAAATGGTTTACAAGACTGCAGTATTCTTTTTACAATATGTCATTATTGTTTGAACTTGATTGCAATATGACGAGAAAAATTAGGTATCATGCACAATGAATGAGAACAAAATTAAATTTAAACTTTCACTTTAAAAGGAAGGGTTAAAGAAAACTTTTGTAGGTAGGCCAAAAGAAGGGGTGAGGCGAAGACCAGAAAGGGGGTGAGAATATCGGATAACGAAGGTAGCGAGAGCTCTTAGTCCTTCAAAAAAAATATGACAATTAAAAAGAAAAAACAGCAAATATGAAAGACAATAGAATGGCATAAGAAGGAATGATTTATATAGGGCAAACTAGATTCAGTTCTCTCTCTCTGAATCAATCTTCATCACTCCTTTGCTCGTCCCCTTTCTGCCAAACTCTCTCTTCTCTCTTGCAATCAAATCAATTAACTCATCTTTCTCTCCTCTCTCTCTTCCTCTCAACTTCTTTCTTCTTTCTCTTCTCTGCTCTTATCATCGTCCTTCTTACCCATTTCTTTTCTCTCTTCTCACCTATCTTCTTCTTTTCTTCGTTCTCTCTATAAGGTCTTAAAATTTCCAAATTTTCATTTCAAATTGTCAATTTTTTTACACATATACTCTTACATTCTATAATGGTCTATATTAAATTTCCAAATTATATAGAAGATGATTAAAATATAGTTTATAAATTTAATTATGCTGTGATCATATTATATTATAGTAGATATATAAAATGATATAATTATATATATTATATATATATAATATAATAATTATAGTAATTTAATATATATAGTAATATAATAGTAATATAATAATATTATATATATTATAATATGCCTAATTAAGAAAATTAATATTGATAATATACTGATATTATGAGTATATGTATTAATATATATACTATCATATATAATATAATATATAATATCTATAATAAATATATAATATATATATTATATATATATTAATATTAATATATATGATAATATATTATATAGTATATAACATATATATAATAAAAAATATATATTAGTGGATGGTACGCTTAATCGGCGAATCGGGCATCGGAATCGGGGAGGAATCGGCTGTTTTCAGGAATCGGAATCGGAAATCGGAATCGGCAAAATTATACCGATTCCTTGACCGATTCTTTGGTATACAATCAAACAATTTCAATTTCGATCGTTTAAATAATTTCAAAGACAATATTTCGAGTCTGCCGGTATTGATTTTTAATTTCAGTTCTTTCCTAATTCTATTTAATTAAGCAAAACTGGATTGAGCGGCGCAACTTTACGTAGAACCTAAGATATCATGTTAGGATTTTTCAGACAGTCAAACATTTGGCAATGTTTCGTTAGTCATATGTAATATGTTAATATGTTTGGATAATTATATACCCGTCACACTCGTAGTGAAGCAGTGAAATATTGCACCCCTCTGTAGGCTTGTAAAATTGGAGCTAATTGAATATATATGCCTACCAAACCCTTAAGTTCCAAACCTTTTTTACGTATCTCCACGGAGCATCTAAATATAAGTGATTGATCTTCAAAAAGTTATGGAAGAATTTAACATTCCTGCTAATTAAATGCAAGTAATAGTAAGGGAATAACAGCTACCTATTTATGGCTGCAGGAGTTTAAGCGAGTAAGGTTTTAAAGAAATTACTTTGCACTTTTTACAATCTTTGACAACTAGTTTTTCAAATGATCCATATTTAGTAAAAAAAGAGAAACGAAAAAAAATGTTTCCATATGCAAACAAATCGTAAGTCATTTTAATCACTTGCCCCAATATTGCCAAGTATGAGAATATCAAACTAGGTTAAATTTACCACAGGCTGACAAGAGATTAATTCAGATACTGAGACAAAAGATTGTAACTAGCCAGTATCATATGCTTTTCCAAAAACTTTTGAACAAAGACGGCTCTCAACTCATATTGCAGTGATCGATTCAAATATAAAATGAATAATCCTTTAATGGAAAGTTCACTGAAAAAAGTTCTTTAAAAATTACTTAAAATTGTGTTGATGTACAAATTTAATTGAGCCACAAGGAATCAATAGGAGCCATCGGCAATAATCGAGTTATGGAGAAATGATTTGGACTTTTGTTATTTTGAAAAAGAGTAGAAAAAGCAAGTAAACTAAAAGATCGTCTCTGAATGTGAACGTTAGGCACAGATCATCGTTAGGGAAAAGAGTCAGTAAAATAAAGATCAAAGCATTTACTTTACTGGGGAATAAGAATCTTTTGCTTGCTATCTAATCTTGATCACGCTTTTATAAATTAAACATCCTTGAGGATGAATTATAAACATTAGAAAACGTGGAAGATATCTCAATGAGCAATGGAGTCGTAAGATATATATGGTGTTAAGGAAAGGAAAACATTTCCCACTACTTTAAACCAATTTCAGATTGAGCCACAAGGAACCATGGCATCGGCAATAATCCCAATATGAAAATGATTTGCATTTTTTTGAAAAGAGTCAGAAAAAAAAGGACTATTTCTACAGTAATCAGCATGGAAAAATTCACGTAAAAAAATAGATTCAGCATTTAACTTACTGATATGAATCTTGTGCGTGCGCTAACCTAATCTTGAATCCTACGCTTATTAAAGAATTGAATACAATTTCCTTGGAGGATGATTATAACAATTAAAAAGTGGAAGAGTATTCTTAAGCATATGGATTGCGAAATCTATATTTGTTTATAGAAGGAAAGGAAAACAAGTTGTTCACACATCAACTTTCAAACGCCAATTTTTCAAGATATTTTCTACAAAATTTAATCAACAGAAATGTGGGGAAAAAGAAAAAGTGATTGAACTGAAAATAATAGTTATTAAACTCGAGTTTTAGAAAGGTTGTTTTTGTCGGAAAATGTGAATAAAGAGAAAAAGATTGAAAAAAGACTGAAAAATAGACAGAGAAAAAGTTTGACATAAAAAAATTGGGAAAAAAGGTGAAGGAAAAAGTTATGAAAGAGAATAGCCAATAATAAAAAGAACTTTATTAAAAATTCAGAGGCCCTTCATGGTGTCATTCGAATTATGGAACCCTTAAGCCTTTGATGTCCTTGCTGAAAATATTCAAGAATCGTCCCCTGTGTGCGCGGGTGAAAGTGGGAAGGACTTTCAGTAAAATTCGGGAGGATCAATTATTCTCCTAAAAATCGGATGCACTCATTAAAACGGGTGAAATTTAAGTGTGGTTTTGAATACAACTTAAGAGTCAATGATTAACCTGTTACGAAATAATTATGATAATTTTTGCGTACAAGATCTTTACTTTTAGTTAACATTAATAAAGAAGAATTTTTATGTTTTCTTAAAAACAAAAAAATAAAAAAATTGATCTAATTTTAATTAATTATTGTGTTTTAATATTGGTATTAATTTCTAGTGGCTAAATGAATAAAAAAGGTATTAAGAAATTATTCTATTTATAGGCAAATTAAAATTATTATAGTAAAGAAATCCAATATACGATATATTATTATAAGGGTTTAATTAATCAAAAATTAAGTTGATTTAGCAAATAGGATAATATACTAGAATTTATATATATTAATAGTATTATATATTTTAGAAATATAATATAATATATAGTAATAATATAATATATATATAAATATGAATTATATATATATATAATATAATATTAGTAATATATAAGTAATATATATATATACAGATAATCATATATATATATATATTACATATATAAGAAATAGTATTATATATATGATAATATAAATAAATATATAGTATATAATATATAATAATATATTATTTATTATTAGTGAAAAGATATATTATATGGATATTATAATATATATAATATATATATAATATAAAGGTATAAAGTATAAGTATAATATGAATCGGGGAAGTACGAGGAATCGAATCGAATCGGAATCGGCACTTTTGGCTGGTATCGGAATCGGAATCGGCACGGGCTTGGAGAAATTGGAAATACGTCCCATCACTAATATATATATATATATATAATCCACTATGGTGGAATATAAATAGTTAATATAATGTGGATATTGATATATAATAATTAAATATCTTAATAAATATATATTACTATATTATAAAATATTATATTTATATATTGTTAAAGATATATGATATTATAGACATAGGAACTAGGGCTTGGCCTTGGTTCCACCAGAACTAGGTAGAGGTCGCAAACATGTTAAAATTGAGCATGGGTATGAGTATTGGAGTATGGCGGTTAATAAAATAACATTTGAGTGTCATTTAAGACCCGCTACTTCTATTCTCTCCATTGATGTCTTGCTGTTAACACGCGGGCAAAACAGGTTTGGGGAAATTCCATTCTCCCTCGAGTATTGTGTTTATCAGACATATATATATATATATATTATATATATATAAATTATATGATAGAATATAGTTAATTATATATTAAATATTGATTAAATATATTATATATATTATATATTATTAAGTTATATTAAAATAAATAGGATAAAATAATATAATAATATAATATGTATAGTATGTATCTACTGTGGAATAAGTAGTATTATATATATTATAAGTAAAGGATTTATTAAATATATATATATATATACTATTATATATCTATATATATATGGTATTTATAGGTATAATAATAATATTATATAATATTTATATAATAATAAATGTGATTATATATCATTATAAGTATATATATATAATATGAAATACTAATATAGTATAATTATTATATATACTTTATATATTATAGAGTATGAGAACTACGTATATTATTATTTGTTTAGGTATAAATATATATATTATATATGATTATATATAATAGATAAGAATATATATATATTATATAGATTTTATATAATAAATATATATTAATTAATATATATTATGTAAAGGAATAAGTTATTTAATTGTAGTTTATATATATATATATTAATGATTATAAGAATATAATATATAATAGTAAAATAAGTGAGAATGTTATAAATATAAAATAATAATATTATACAAATATTTATAAGCATAAAGATTAAAATTTCAAATAATATAAATATGCTTACAGAGGGTTAAGGAGTAACATCAAATATAACATATCAGTATAGTATACATAATATATATATATATATATATATATATTATATATAATAAATAATATAATAATATAATTATAATATAATATATCATATAAATATATATATAAATATATATATTAATATTGAGTTAATTAATATATAAAGTATTATTATATTTAATAAGTATGATATATAATATATATACTTATATCACTATAATATATATAATTTAATATAATTACTATAAATAATATTATATATATTGAGAAATATAATATATGGTGTGATAATATAATAGTATATGCGGTAGTATGATATATATATAGTATATATATATATATATACTTTGTGATATAATGATGTATTAATAAATATAATATATTATAATTATAAACGTAGTTAAATATATATATATATATTAAGAGTAGTAAAGTGATATATATATGAATATTATATAATAATATAGCGTTTGTTAATTAATATAATATAGTATATATATAATAAGATATGTATATGATTAGTTAAGTGATAGAATAATATATATTAATATAAAAATTATATAATATATTATATATTAATATATATAATATAATAATAATAAATATATATATTTATATATATATAATAATATATATGTATTATTAATAATATTATATATTATATATGTATATAATAGATATATAAATATATATATAATATATATATTATATTATATATTATATATATATATATATTATATATATATATATATATCGTTATATATATAATATATTATATATATATAATACTATATAATAACTATATATATATAATAATAACTATTATTATTATACCGAAACTTATTGGCTTAAGCGTAGTACGTGCAGCTTCCCTAATTAATATTTTCCTTCATCTCGCCCCCACCCACCTTCCATTCCATCTATCTCGCCGGCCAACACCTAACATCCTCGCACCCTCAATACCTCCTCTCTCCAATTGACATTTCGCTTTAATGCACATCCATCCACCTTCTGTCTCGCAGAGTACGACCCCATTCCTCATCTATCCTATCCCCAGTCCCCCCCAAAACTCTCTATGTCGCCGCTCTGTTCACTAGAATTCTTCCATGATGTTCACAACATCCCTTATAACATGCAGGTTCTACAGGTCTTCTCAGATAGTCGGTGTTTTTTCCAATCGACAACTTCTCTCATCTTTATCACCCCAGAGAAATGCTATTGCCTAATGCCATCTCGGTCTATGCAATAACGTCCAAAACAACCCGGGCTCTGCAACATGGTCCTTTCACTTTTCTCGCGAATACACTAGTCACAGCCTTCTTCTTGGGGACCTAGCATTTCAACGCCATGTTTCACACCATATAGTAACCGGCGAGAAGGGCTGGAACTCTTGTTTTTGCTTCAGTATTACTTATTTTAAGTTTTAGTGAATAAAGCCAATCGCCAGCTATCCAATAATTTCCCTCAACCCGAGAACGTCACAATAGGCTGCAACAATTCCTTCTCTCTACGACAGGTTGGATGCATCTATCGTCTTCCGGGTTCATTCTCTGTCCTTTGCCATCTAGAGCGCAAATCCAGTCCCTAAATGATCTGAAAACCTTTAACTTCTTACTAATATCAACAACCTCGCTACTTTATCTAACTTCTCTTAACCCATCCCCTCGATGATGGTCTTTCCCCTCCTCCACTCATAAACAACAACACTTTACTCTTCCTGGGTTTGATTCATAAGGACCTTTTGGGTCTACCACACACCGCACCCTCTTCAAACTCCTCACCAAAAATACTACAAGCCCTC
>JABUQX010075386.1:12500-15000 GCA_015478945.1 Trachelipus rathkii
CCTCTGCAGAATATGAACCAAATAAATTACATTTTAATAGGTACCACCACCACCACCACTTATACCACCGACTTATTATTATTTATATCTTTTAAATATAGAGGTCAAAAGCAATACTTATTGAAAAACTATCCTATCTAGCTTTTGAAAAAGCCGATTCAGCGCTAATTAATATCAATTATATTACTTGGTATAGAAGGACCATTAAGTACCATTATAATAATACTTGTTGTTGAGCAGCAAAGATCAATATCATTACTTGTCACAGAAGTAAAATTAGTACCATAAATAATAGTTGTAGTGGACCAAATAACAACAGTAATAACATTGCTTGTAACCGGAGTACCATTATCACCATAAACAATAGTGGTAGTGGACTAAATAGCATCAATATCATTACTTGCATCAAAATACCACTAAAACCATTAACAATAGATGTAATAGACTGATCAGCATCATCAATAACACTATTGCAACCTAACTAATATTAGTATCATTAATAATAGGTAAAGTGGACAAAATAACATCAATAATATTACTTGTAACAGAAATATCATTAGTACCATTAAGAATATTTGTAGCAGACTAGCTACCATCATCAAAAATATTACTTATAGCAGAATAATAACCATTTTCGCAACCTTTTAATTAAAATATAAATGAGTATGAAACGCCCACGGAGCAGGAGACTTTGATTGACCCAAAGTGACAGAGGAAGGGGGGGTATTGAATAAGAAAAAAAGGGTCAATTTAAGAGGGTCACTTAATGGATTAAGCAAAGAGATTGGCAGAATATCAAGGTTTGAAGGATTTGTAAATAAAATTAATTTAGCAAATTTTATTTTCATTAAAACAATATTTTTCATAAATCCTAAATATAGCTTTATATAAAGATTATTTATTTATGTAAAAGTAATAATATAATAATAATAAAATTAATTATAATAATAATAATAATAATAATAATAATAATAATAATAATAATAATAATAATAATAATAATAATAATAATAATAATAATAATAATAATAAGCAAATATAATATTAATATATTCATTTATAATAATAATAATAATCAGCAAATAACAATTCAATTTATATATTCATTTATTGCTATTATTATTATTATTATTATTATTATTATTTTTTTATTATTATTATTATTATTATTATTATTATTATTATTATTATTATTATTATTATTATTATTATTATTATTATTATTATTATTATTATTATTATTATTATTATTATTATTATTATTATTATTATTATTATTATTATTTTTATATATTATTATATTATTATTATTATATATTATTATTATTATTTATTATATAATTATTATTATTTATTATTATTATTATTATTATTATTATTATTACTGTAAAAACGAAAAACTAATTTTCCTATCTTAGTTATGTTAATTAATTAATTAATAATCTTTTATACTTTTCCTTTCATAATAAACTCGTAAGTACAAATTCACAGAATTATTGAACTTGAATCATAGTTTATTTATATATTTTTCCTCATTTATTATAAACTTTTATAAATATATATATATATAATATATTATTATAATATATTATAATACTATATATATATATAGTTGTATATATATATAGTTATATATATATATATATATATATATATATATATATATATAGAAATCTAAATATTTATTTTATTTATATATTTTTAGATATTATATTATACAATATATATATTATATATATATATATTATTATATATATATATTATATATATATATAAATACATTAAATATTATATATAATAAATTGAAGTAAAATATATGATAAATAAATAAGAAAGCTGAAAAAGGGGGGATGACAGGACTTAAAGAGTTAGATGATAGATAGATAGATAGATGAGAATAGTCTTTATTTCTTATTTCGTAAACATAGTACATTATTTAGAAGTAAAAACAAAAATTAAAAAGTAAAACAAATCATTTAAAAATTAATATACATATATAAATATTAATATATACACATGTTTAAAACTTTTAAAACATCATTTGCTGTTGCCTTTCTTCCTGTTAGTAAAAAATTTTCTGCATATTATTCCCGCAGGCCAGAAGTCTTCGTTTAAAAGTTTTTCCTTAAATCCTTCATCAATTGTAATTTTAAAGGATTTAGAGTAGGGATTCCTGCAATTCAACTCTTCGACATTTAACCAATCTATGTCCAAATTATCTTTGACAAATTCTTCTAAGTGAATATTTTTAACACTTAAAGCACATCTCCCAATATAAAATTCCATTAACCTTTTGGCACTTCTCAAGTTATCATTAGGTTTTGAATTTTTAGTTCCATAAATTATTTGTTTACTCTTTTTTCGAGACATCACAGTAGTAAACATATCATCTTTTGATTTTTCAAATATATCGTCTTCAAATTGACGATCATTCGTCTCCTTAGAAACCAATTTTTTTGTTTTTTCATATTTATCATCTTCCAATTGACGATCATTTGTC
>JABUQX010075386.1:32500-51334 GCA_015478945.1 Trachelipus rathkii
GCATAGGAGAGTCTGATACAGACTACCCGTGAGTGAGAGTTGTAACTAGTCACGCAAGAACCCTGCTGCCAGTCCGCACACGATTCAGATCCTAGGTTGGAATATTTAACGATTCAGAATTCTGAATCGCAAATTGGAATCACCAAAAGTACGGACAGACTAGTATTTCCGTGGAAATGATTTCAGAGACCAAGGAAATAGGGGCAATCGACTTAAATAGCTACTGAATGGATATCCAGTTTTATACCCAATCGTCTACATCGCGTGCGATGCATTAATAAAAGTGTAAGGCTCCTATTATTATATATATATATATATATATTATATATATATAATATATATAATTATATTATTTATATATATATATATAGTATAATATATATAGCAAATATACCTTATATTGAGTGACAACTCGAGTAATATATATGACAAATAATATATACTGTGCTATTATAATTAATATTTAGAATTATTATATATATCATTACTATCATTATATATTACCTAGTCTTAAATATCTTACTACTGAATTAGTTAACTAGAATAATAATATATATTAATATATGAATCATATATATATATATAATATAATAAAACTAATATTATATATCTTATATATCTAATGTTAACTATATAAATATAATAATTATATTAATATTATTAATATAATAATAATAAGAAATATACATATAAATTAATTAATAATAATATATATAATATCATATATATACAATATAACTATTATATATAATATATTAATTAAATTATATATATATAATAATAATACTATAAAGCTTTGTTAACAACGACCAATGACATTCTTATTACACCCGCAAATAACATAGCTATTTACTTTTGCGCGCAATCAGCCATAAATAAGACCTTTCACTATATAAATATAAAGAAATGACTCTGTAATAGAATAATTAATAATACCAATAAATAAATAATAATAAAATAATAATATATTAAGTTAAAAGCATATAATAATAATAAAATAAATAATGACATAATAAATATATAATAATAATAAAAATAAATAATAATAATAATAAAAAATAATAAATATAAAAATAATAATAATATATAATAATAATAATAATAATAATAATAATAATATAATTAAAATAATAATGATATAATAATAATAATAATAATAAAAACCACCATAGACTTCCTGATTTTGAATAGATTTTCCCTTACGATTCTCCAGTTTGCTAAAACTTAACCTTTCGTCTGGGGTGGGTCTTTTTAGTTAAACAATCCTTTGTTGCGTTATAAAATTTCTTCACTCCCCCCTCAAACTACATGGCCGTGTAAGTGCTTACCCCGCAACACAAACGCAACATCATCACACGTATCGCCCAGCACTAAATATAAGATAGTAATAATAAAATACCATCTGATATATATATCAATATAACAATATCGATATAGATGTCTTTAAATTAACTATCATATATAATAAAAACTACGTTATATACTAATATAACAAACACTAATACATTTAAATAGTAGCTACTACTATAAATAATAAGATAATGAATTCGATATTACATAACCTAAACTCCGACCTAACTATAATCTAACAATATCTATTAATCAATAGTCTAATTCAAGATATTAACATTAAGAGTATATAGATAAGTATATAATATAAATCAACTACAAACTACAAAGATAAAGTAGTATAACACCGACACATAACCATACACTGAAACAAATTACAACCTAAACTCACCAATAAATAACATAACATAGACTACACTCAATAAATATACTCGTCACAATTAAATTATATAATTATAATCATATAATATACTACTTAAACGGAGA
Source organism: Trachelipus rathkii (assembly GCA_015478945.1). Taxonomy (NCBI): domain Eukaryota; kingdom Metazoa; phylum Arthropoda; class Malacostraca; order Isopoda; family Trachelipodidae; genus Trachelipus; species Trachelipus rathkii. Next base: position 34,337 of record JABUQX010075386.1, read on the forward strand.
GATCAACGAATGACCTTCAGCTCACCATAATCAGTAAACTATTACAATTAGTAAATACATATATTAATATAAAATATTAACATATAAAAACACACAACACAACAACGCTGAATTAATAAAAATCCGTTCTAAGATAACGCGAACTTAAATCGGAATGCAGCTGAGACATCAGAATCCCGCTTACTTTCACAAAATAAGCACACACTATATACCCAAATTTCAATACCCACAAACACCCCAACCTGTATTAGTACAAACCGTTAAGTTACATCATGTCACTACATTCATATATATATATACCAAAATCTTCATTAAATACCCACATCAAGATACAAAAGATATATATCCCAATACTCACGGCCTAAAGCACCTAGCACCACGACGCAAGCCTCGCGCACACACTTCCAGCTTCAACATGGCACGCTGACGACGTCGCCCTGCGCTCTACACAACAGCACACGCATCCACACATAAAGAAGGAAAAACAACTATCGACACACCACCACCGAGAAATGCCAAACGCAACATAGCGACGATAGCCCCGATCAGACCATAGTCAAAAGAACAATCGTTGAACAAGACCTAACACATCTATCAACCATCAATAACACATAATGAACCAAAAAGATCAACTAAAACTCGTTCATCTGAGATATACATAGATCCACTTAAAGAAACTCTAGCACAGATAACAATTACACAACCAACGTATTTTTACACACAAATAACCACATCGACATCACATATATTAAATAAACACTCATTCCGTCATATAAAGCAAGCGCACAAACCACAACCAAAAATCCATCAATACGTGATACACAAACAAACTGAACGATCGATACACAACATATAAAGACGAAATACACACAAATAACCACAGATAATATCGCACATACCCAGAACCACTCGAAACGCCACAGCTAGCTTATCAAACACCCATATATACTACCACTATAAAGGACAGTCATCATAGCCCTCAAGACACATATTCTACCTAACCAGCCAATAAATGCAACACAACATAGATCCCAAGATGGTTCGATTTACCAAAAAATACAATCAACTCACCACACAGACCCAGACCACGACGATGACATTAGACCGAGTCAAACACAAACAGAGTGAGCCTTAAACCGCCACACATCATAACATATCATACGAGACTCAGTCTTACTCTGACCTCAACTTCGTAACCCATATATTACGACAAAATAAACATCGCCCATAACACACACACGCGCCGGCACATAATTACGAAATGAGAGATGCGTACGCCATCCATATTAAATAGACGAAATTAGATGATTTCCTTTCATTTAGAGCGTTAGTGAATTGAATGCGTTTACAGACCATGCAAAATCTCATAAATGCAGCATCTAGTACCAATATATGTACTACTAATATATATAATCTCCACATACATCTAAAGTAATGACCTACCATAAAACACTACTCCCACTAGCAAACAAGATCATACTACCATATAATAAACTACTGCCGTGAAATTTTTAGTCATCTCAAATAAATCGATACAACTAAAGGAGACTGAAAACTGATCTAAAAATACACCTAATACAATATGAATATCTAACAAGCACCCAGAGACATAAAAACTTAGTTATGAAAAATTAGCTACATCATATACGAAATCACGTAACACTATAGAGAGGCCGAGAGAGACAAGTTAACACTCTCGACTTCCATCAGTAGTTATACACCCGATCCATAAGAAATATATATCCTTCACTTAACTAACCAGTAGTAAAATATCACTAACCGAGATAGATTGGAATCTATTAGAGATCGATGATTATCAGCTGAGCTCCTCGCTCATCAAATCAGTCAGACACTTATGAAATAAAATATATTACCAATGAAACACCTTCTACCGTGCACGAAATCAGTATTACCCTTTCATCACTTCAAACAGTATATGTGAATACAATCACTTGACAAAAAGCACATATATCATTAACAACAACTACTCATATCATAACAATCATATTAACAGAAAATCATATCTCTCATAATCACGCTTATAATATAGTTCGTATACAAGAGTATAATCACACATAACATATATCTAACACATATAATATACCAATTATTAGTATCTAGAGAGTTAATAGCATCAAGCGTCCTTCATTACAATATATCAACATAGATATAAAATATAGAATATTACACTATTATCATAAGTGCTAAACTTATAACTACAATATACCAGAACCAGTCTAACAATTACATAATTACATATAAAACTCTATATCAAGTAAATAAAAATAGAATAAAATCATCCAGAATTGACTAACATAACTTCCAAAAAATGCAATACCTTTACTAAACTATTCCACATACAAATAACGATAGGCAACAACAGTACAACACACATGATCAAATACATCACAAGTAACGACAAAAACTACCTCCTATTAATCCGACACCGAGAGAGGATATGAGGTGTTAGAGTAATATGAGAGAATACTATATAGATATATATTTTATCATATTGTAAGATTATATATATAAGATGAGGCTGAAAATTATCCTATTATATGCGATATAGGCTATTATGTCGTGATTTATGCGTAGAAGTAACTATTACTTTATATATTGAATCAATATTATAAGTAATATGATTATAACTATTATATTACTTACTCATATTTATATTATTGAAGTAATAATTAATAGTATTATATAAATTTATATATATATGATTTGTATATATATAAACTAATATAGTATTATAGTAATAGTAGGATTAGTATAATTATATTATATATATATATAATATATAAGTAGTATATATAATATTTATATATATTGTATTATATATATAGTATATCATATATATACTATAATTAATATATATTAATATATATATATATGAATACTATGATATTTTAGTATTATGTAATTAGCTAATATTATAGTATATATGTAACTGCACTTTACATATATTATTAGCTTATTAATAGTAATAATACTTATTTATGTATGTAGTATGTTAAGTGATTGGGTATTATATGTAGAAGCTGACAAGTGTCTATTGTAAGGTAAATAATGAATAAAAGCATAATATTAGATACTTATAATATATCTATGGATTATATATTTATGAGCTAGATCTTTTTAGCAAGTGAAAATACTTCTAGTGCAGCACTGTACAGAAGATATTGTAATTGTAACAGTAAAAATGACAAATAATCAGTTGGTAAAATTCAGTAAATATATTATATAATGCATTTCGTATCTTAGTATTTAATATAACCGCTATACACCTTGATAGATATTAGGCTAAATTTACCAAAATATACCGAATAATCTATAACCGTAGACTTAAGCTAGCAGAGCTAAGTACTGTTACTTATCTTTTTAATGAATAGGCTTAGATAATATTCTTCTAAGATTCTATATGTACTTATTCTACTAATATGATGAGCTTGACTGTTGATCTTCATTCCCTACTCATTGATATTTTTTTCTATTCATAAACGAAGGTTACTGATATTTAATTTCACGAATCAATTAAACTATATATATTATTTATATTATATATATATATATATATTATATAATATATATATAAATAATATATATAATCATATTATATAATTAATGATATTATTATTATATATATATATATTATATATAGTTATATATATATAATAATAATATTAATAATCTATATAAAATTAATAGTATATATCATTATATAATATATAATAAATATATATATAATTCTATTATTTAAATTTATGATTATATAAATTATATAATACTGTATAACTTTATTTATATATACTATAATGATAATATAGTACTAGCATTAAAACTATATATAAACTTATAATAATATATATTTAGTATATATAAGTATTATATATTATATTAATAATATATAATTATAATACTATTAATCCAGTATGATATATCTATATATATTGTATAGCTTACATATATATACATATGAAATATATATAGTGATGTATATATCTACTAATATTATATGGATATAACCTATTTAGCCTAACTTACGATCATTATATGATTATTATATTATGACATGAATTGTATATATGATGACATATTATATATATATATATACTATATACATATATTATAAGTTAATATATATATGATATATATAATATATAAACTATTAATATATTATATATATAATAGAATATATATCTTATTATAATATATGCATATATACTTAATATATATATACTAATTATATATTATATTAATAAGATATATATTATATATATATATAATAATAATATATTAAATAAATCTATATATTTTATATTTATCTATTATTATATATATATAAAGTATATATAAATATATATCTATATATAAAATATATATTATATAATATATAATATATATTATTAATATATATATATCATATGATTATATGGTTATGTATAAATAATATATGAAGTATGGTATTAAAATTTCACTATGGAGTACTGAATATAAACAAACTGTCAATAGTTGGCATCACGTTTGGTCAAATGAATGATAAATATTTATATTAATTAAGTTGATACTTCATGAATAAAATACCCCGTTTTGAAACCATGTTATTATCGCCTAATTATTCTTATGCTGTCATTTGCTTTTTATATTTGATTTTATTATTTTTAATTTATTGTGATGTAGTGATTACGATTATATTTTCTTATTTTTTCTATATTATTATATATTATATCATTTATTTTATATTTTAATGTAGAAATTTTATATAAAATTTTCCTTTCAAAACTTTCTCGTACCATTTCGTTTAACTTTGATAATAATTAATAAATATCAGAACTTTATCTGTATTATATTTAGTATAGTAATATATTATATTTATAAGCTTTCTTTTTTCTAGTATTACTATTCTATTTATATACGTTTTAGGTATATTTTATATTTTACAATATTTTTTGCATCATCTTTATAAAGAAGGATTTGTCAACATAATGTATTCCACATATGTTAAATTTTATGGAAGGGAATATATATTTACATTAATAATATAACAAGTAAATTATTAATGTACTCCAACCTTAGTACCTCAGTTTCAGATAAAGTATTTATTTTTATTTTTGATATTTTTAATTATTGTTATATATAATATTTGCTCTCTTTTAATTTATTTATATTTATACTATATTATTACCTTAGTTTTAAACTTTTATTTATTTATTTTTTGTATACTTAACAAATTTGAACACACTTATTTATCTGCTTATTATTTTTATATTTTAGTTATTGAATAAACTTAAAATTATTTCATAGATTATAGATTTAGAGTTCATTTATAAATTTTTTTTTATTTATTGCTTTATTTTAAAAAGGATTACTTGCATTAATTTATTATTCGTTTTAAGTTTTTAATTTATCATTACTTACATATAGATTCATTAATAATTTTCATATTCATTATGATTGTTTTACGTTTGTGAACAAAATGTATTACAAGATTTGGTTTTATTTTATGATGTACCATCAAGAGATACTCAATATTCAGCACATTGTTGAAATCCAGTAAATATTAATACGAAAAATTAATCATTGTTTTGCAAATACTCATCTACAAAAGAGATGGTATATTTACACCATCTATTGCAACAGGATCAATATGACCAGCCAAACTAGCAATACACTCTTCCGAAAATGTAAATGAAAATAATAACTTAACTACAAGATAAAGTTAAGAAATCTAAACTTATTCTAAAATGTATAATATTTTTATATAAAAAATGTGCAGATTTAATTCTTATTATTAAAACTACCTACAACTATAAACAAAATAAATAGAGCAACTATATAATATTACAACTACTAGAACCATCAATCAAATACCACTCATATCATTCATCATCACACATATCTATAACACAGCAAACTAGACACTGATGCACTATTTACTGCAATTATATTTTAATTCCAAAATAATATCTATGGTATTTAACCACACATCACCATAGTCTCTGAGAAAATCTGTAGAGATGAGAGATAAGAGAGATAAGAGAGAGAGAGAGAGAGAGAGTAGAAGAGAGAGAGATAGAGTAGAGATAGCTAAACGAGAAAGTAGAGAAGAGAGATCAGTCATGAGAGAGTAGAAGAAGATAGAGACTGAGGAGAGTAGATAGAGATAGAGTAATATAGGAGAACGAGAGTTCTTTCAAGACTTTTAATTTTTATATATATTCATTTTAATCTATTCAACAAAGACGCTAAAAGTGATTATAACTAGAAATAGGTAATACATATATTCCTATCGACATACTTCACGTCACATTATAAAAAGTAGGATATTTTAGAGGACAGGTATAATAAGTATCCTATAAGAACTTCAGATAGTCGGAACATAGGAACGATCATATACCAGGAATACAGCAATAAATTAAATAGTATATAAAATCTATATTCAACACACTATGTAAATATTAGACTAATATATCTTGGAACTTAATACAGGAACCCTGCAAATCATAAAGTATCATTAGGGCTTGTACATATAATAGATAACTACGGATATCGTATAATAGGTAATATCAGAGGTCAGGTGAATCATAGAAATATATGTAAATTATGATATTACCTGATAAACCTGAATTGAGATTACTTGGGGTATACCTAGTACTCATATATCAGCGCTCTCACAATTATTAAGTGAATTAATATCATATATAACTATATATAGTAATATATATATATATATATATATATATTATATATATTTATATATTATATAAAATATATATATTAATAATACTATATATATACTATATAATAGATAATATATATATATATTAATAATTATATATATTATAGTATAATTATATAATATTAATAATATAATTATATTATATGTAATAATTATAATATAAATTATATATTAATATACAATAAATATAAATTAATATTATAATATAAAATAATATTAATTATATATATAATAATATATACATATAATATATTAATATATATATATATAGTAATTAATATATATATATATATATATATATTAAATATATATATATATATAGATATATTATGTATAAATATAAATAATATATCTATACATATAATATATATATATATTATAATATATGTATATAAATATATATGATATAATTATTATATATTATTATATAGATATATTTTTTATCATATATTATATTATATGATATATATATATATTAATAGTATATAAATAATATATTATATATAAATATAATATTTATTAACTATAGATATAATTACATCTACCTACTACCATGTATGAATGAACTTATTCAGACACTGGTACATTAGTGAGAGGGTATATAATAAGCTACTTACAGAGAAATAGATCCTATCTATGCGTAAACAAGGATACTACGGCTGAAATTAATTGCGCTGGCTATGGCCAGGCACTATATCTGCGGAAACGCCAGCGATTAATCCATTTGTAAGGCAAAGCAACACTAACAATATGTACTGGTCATTCAAACGAGCTAGTTCTGGTATTTTATTCACGTATAGCTAGAGATTAATTACGATGCAAATTTATTCACAGTTGCTACAAAAGGCAAGATTTTGGTAAATTAGTTAAGACTTCTCGTTCTTATTTACGCCTAGACCCGAGGTCGCGCTACTAAACCCTAGAATCATATACATTTATTAGAGTACACATTTTAGATATCGCCTCTTATATTATTTTATTATATTATATTTTTAGTAAATAATGTATATAAAGATAGCAAATTTAAATTTATATATTTTTAGCCTCTTTTATCCTACCAAGGTAATAAAGTTTCAATGAGATAATTATAAAAGTAATTATTAAATAAAGTGCACCTTACTAATATACAAATATTCTGAGCCGTAATAAGCCAGAGACACTAGGATGGGCTTATAGCAAGAAAACAAGATATGACAAAAAACTAGGAATCATCCATCTTTGCCAGAGCTCAAGAATCTCCTCGTGTGCAACTATCACTAATCTATAATATATATATACTATAGTATATATATATAGTATACGATATATATATATATTATAATAAAATATATATAGATATATAGATTTAAATATATAAATATAAAAGATTATAAAGTTAATAATATATTGATAATATACTATCATAATATTAATATATTAATATTATATATATAATACTATAATATATATATTATATAATATAATATATATATATAATATATATCATATATATGATAATAAATATATATATATATATATATTACTTAATATTGATATATATATATATATTATACTATAATATATATAATAGAATATTTTATATTATATTATTAGATCTATACATTAGCCTATCATACAATATAAAATCACACAGTATGATACTACATTAACTCCTTCCTACTTTACGAAGTTGCTTTTATGCTAGGTAACATCCTCACCCGCCCGAAGTCATCTTAGTCTCTCACTCCAGCAGTAAGTCTACATATCGGTACAGAATATACCGAGCCTGCCAGATGATGTCGATTATATATATGACCATATCCTATATCTGATATAGGTTAAATACGATTATGTAGGAAAATAATATACGTCGTATATTTAATTAGACTGCGAATAGTCATCGACTATTTACTAGAAATCCAACGTTATGTACAAGGTGTGCAATAAGATACGTTTAATATAATAATTATAAGTATATAAGTGCATATAATATTAGATAGATATTATATATATATATTATTATAACTATTATATCTATATATATATATAATCATTATTATATATATTTATATTATTAATATATATATGAATATATATATATAATATATATAGATATAATAATATATATATAGTATCATTTATTCTAATTTATATTAATGATAAACTAAGAAATATAAATTAAATATTATATATATAATATATATATATAATAAAATATAAATTTACTAGACACATAGTATTTTCAGTCTTAGTCTATTCACCACACATGACAATATTATAGCCAGACTCACTATGTGCTCACAAAAAATATAATTTATGAGTATCACCTCAATCTATCATAGATTTAACAATTAAACGTTTCATATCACAAATTTCAACTACTTAGAAAAGTTAATTATATAGGAATAACCAATTTAGGTCTATATGAGTTATAATCATAGAAACAATACTGAACTTAGTTGGAACTGGATGCTAGACTTAGCTAGACTTAGCTATACTTCAGCTAGACATTAGCTAGATATAGATATCACTTATCGCTTACTTCGCATTAATAATTATTTAAAAGACTATCTGTAAAGCTGTATAAAAGCATTAACTGTACTATTAGATTTATATGAAACTATAATAAAAATCTACTCTCTATTTCTTAATAATAATATATAACTTCTTATATATACCTGTTACACTATATACAATATACAATACTATATTCAATACTATTATTTACATGCTATTATATATTCAATTCTATTTAATGAACTATTTTCGTACCGTGGCATACTACTCACTCTCATTAATATAATGATCATACTTACGTACATCTATCATTAATACTATCTACTCTATAACGTTCCTTTCTCTTCTCTTCCCTTTTACTCTTATCTTACTTCTCATTATTAATAATCTAGGGCCCCCTCAAACATATAAAACTTTACATTCCTAAAACTCTCTTTTATCATTATCTATACTCATTACATATCTATCTATATCTCTATCCATCTCTCTCTCTTTCTCTCTCTCTCTCTCTCTCTCTCTCTTCTCTCTCTCTCTCTCTAATGCTATCTCTACTCACTCTCTCTCTCTCATCACACTCATCTCTCATCTCTCACTCTACTCTCTATCATCTCCTTACACTATCTCTACCTATATATATATAATATTATATTAATTACTATATATATATTAATAATATATTATGATATATATTGATATATAATATATATATATACTATATATATGTTATATAAATATATATTATATATATTATTATACATATATATAATATTATACTATCATATATTATTAATATATAAATTATATATATATATATAAATATATATATGGTAGACAGGGAAGTATAAATAATATATGAAATTATATTAGTATAATTAAAGAGGTCTGTAAAAATAAACAAAGCGAGAATAGAGCACCGAAATGGATATAGCGAAAAAATTTATAGGCTGTGTTCTCTTGCCTCCAACATTTGGCAAGCTTTATTATCATATACATATATATATATATATATATATAATAGCTTTATATTCTTTGCTTATACATTATGGCTTTATTTATATGATATTATATTATTTTATTTTTGCATATTATTTTTTTTTACTTTTATTCAATTTTTATATTAATTTTCATTATTTAATTTGTATTTGTTTTAATCTTAATTATAATAATTTTTTTCACTGTATTGTTTATTTATACACTCTTGAGATTATTATTCTTTATTTTCCATTTTATTCATTTTCATTTCGTATTTTTGTAATTTAGTGATACTTCTTTTTTTAGCTTTATATTATTATATATTAATATATTATTATGCTATACACTTTTTTGATTCATTAAAATTTATATTTACTTTTCTATTTTAAATTATATATTTATTTTATAGTGTTATATTTTAAAAATGGTTTCATTTTTACTTCATTAAAAAGAAATATTAATTTATCTAGAGTTTATTTTTGTTTCTAATTTATTTTACTATTCATCTGATTTATATTTGTAGACTAACCAATTTTTTCATGTGTTAAATTTTGTTTTATTCGTAATCTACGAAACTTTGTGAAATGGCTTCCTAATTTATTATAACTTTAATTTATTTTTATTTTACTTAGCACTTATATATCATTTATTTATTATATATAACTTTTTTTACATTTATTATTTCACATGTATACTTCTTTTGCTTATACGATATTCCCTGAGATTATATATTTAATATTTCAGACATACATTATTTAGATTATAACAATATATATGTTTGCAAATAATTATGATATATTACAGTTGTAAATTAGTAACCAAGTTGTAATAATTCTCTAATAATATTTTTTTAATTCAATTGTTTATCTATTTATTTTCATAGAAAGTAAATCATGTGATCTTTTATTAAATTATTAATAAGTAAACATGAAAATAGAATTTTTATCAAGGTCTAATACCTAGCTAAGATTAATTATAAAATCGTTATTATATAAATATTTGAATTGCTTAGGACAATAATGCATATTGTCAGCATACATAGTTACACAATAGACTAAAATGACAACATTATAATTAATCTTACTTATGAAATATAAGAGAAAGTCACATATTAACATATTAAAATATTATGTACATATTGAGTATTTAACTCCAATCTAATAATAGTAGAGATCTAAGTAGAAAATCTTTCATTTATTACATCTATTCATAACAAGCAATTGTATAACATCTTATTAAGCTGAGTTATTTTAATTGCGCAAAAAATGCTGGATTTACGACAGACAATAATTTACTACTATATATATCCACTAGAGCAATCTACTAGGTAGTGAGTAGAGATAAGAGATAAGATTGAAAGTATAATAATAGAAAGATAAACGAATAGTAGATAGGAGAGAGATAGATAGTAAAGAGATGAAGAAGAGAAAGATTTGATGGAGAGGAAGAGAGAGGAGAAGAAACAGACGAAGAGTTCTATTGAACTTATTAATTCATATGACTTCAACATACGCTAAAAGGTTAAATGAAGGAACTATATTCTTTCCCACCACTACATTAAAAAAAGAATTTGGGACATATCGTGATGATATTAGAGTAAAAGAGTACTATAAGAATATCAATCACATAGTAGAGCGTGAGAGATACGGAATCTCTATACTGGGAGTCGTCAATAGGTATAATCTAAGGATTACCCAGAATTGGAGAATTAATATGCAGAGATCAGCCTGTACAATTACTAGAAATCATAGAGTATTGTAAATATTAAACTCACGGTAAAATCGAAGTAAGTATATGGTCTAGCTAGCAGGGAAATTAGAGGATATACTATAGAATACTAGAGAATACTAAGATATATGGATATCAGGTACATAATACGCAATGACCTTAAATTGTATTTTATCAGTGATTATACGCATCACTACTATATAATATGATATATTATATATATATATATATAATATATTATATATATTCTATCGAGATATAACAGTCTGTCTGTTAATGATAATATATATTATAATATCCTATATATATATTATAATATACTATATATCACTATATAATAATAAATGATATATATATTATATATAATAATATATATAATTATATAATATATATTATATATAAATATATAATATATATTATTATAATTATATATATTTCTAATATATTATAGAATATATAATAATATATATATATATATATTATATAATAAATATTAATATTATGTATATACTTAATATATATATATAATATATGCCTCGAAGGTTATATAAATTATTAGTAAACGAAATATAAATATCAATATATTATGATAATTAGTATATAATGATTATATATAAATATACTATATTATATATAAATTAAACTATAGTTAATATATATGTCAAATATCTACAAATTTAAATTATATAAAAATAAACTTTATTTATATAGAATATACTTTAAATTATACTACATAAAGATATAAATTAAAATAAAGTAAAAATGACTATAGATACGGTATAGTTCGTTCTTATTATTACAACACACTCTAGAACCTCACATTTAGTCTACAGACTCTAGCTATACTTACAGAATATTATATTTTGTCACTATATATAGTAACTAAGACCTAGTAATCACTTCATTATATGACTTTAAAAATGAGTCATTATATAAGACTATAGTCAGTACTATAGATATACATAAGTTAGTAACACTAGTACAACAAAACTAGTATCTTAGGTAGATACTATATAATTATGGATAATAGCTAGATAAATTATTACTAGACTCATAGCTAACACTTAGCAATTATAGACTTAGCTAGATTCTGTCAGCTTAGATCATGAACTAGACTTAGCTAGACTTAGATATAGTAACTTATGACTTATACTTATAGTTATGACTAGCTAGTGATTTTGACTAACTATAAGCTGTAACTGAATACTACGTATGGCTTAACTAGACTTAGGCTAGACGAAACTAGATCATTGAGAGCTATAACACGAGCTATTAGACTATAGCCTAGACTCTGACTATGACTATAGCATTTATTGTATAAAATTTAAAGACGCTTAAAGCTGATAAAAGCATTAACGTTGATTATTTATAATGAAATCATATAATAAATATAAATAGATAAATCATTAATCACTCAATATATATCTTAATATTACAATTATAAGCGCGGTCGGTGGCGGAGCGTAGCCGATGCGCAATCTACTTATTATACTCGTATATTATCTTTCTTTTAATTATATATTTCATCTCTATAGATTACTTATCATATACCCTTTATGTATATATATACGATACACTTAATATATATATAGTATATATATATACTATCTCGTCGTATTCATACCTTAATATCACTACATTTATCACTCACTTTATAGTCTCATCTCTCTATCTATACTATATATTATATCTTCATCTCACATAACTCACGTCTATCTCTCTCACTCTATCACTCTATATCTATTATATATTAAATATATATCATATATTCAATAATTATATTATATATTCTACTTAATCTACATCTATCCTTCCGTAGTCACTATACTAATACCTCTCTACTTATATCTATATTCATATATATATATATATATACTTATATTACATCGGCTATCCCTTATAAATATATTATAAGTATATATATTAATTATAGTAATCTATATAATATACAATTATCATAATAATCAGTATCTATTTATACTTAACTCTACATTCATACAATATATATATATTTATATATCATACTATCAATTATACTAATATCTAACATTTTTTAACAATTTTCGTATAACAAGTATATTAATCAATCTAATACTTCAAGATATATCTGCTGCTTTCACTACTAATTAGTCATACTATAATATCTCTCATGGTTCCAAACTGTTTCGAATGCCAGAATTTTTGCGGTTGTGTACAAACTTTAAACATAATGCTTAAAACGTAAAATGAAGCATCAATAGAGGAAAATGAATAGCCTACTATGTTAAAAAATATTTGTAGCCCAAGGAATCTTCGACCCCCTCGACACCTGGGTGGTTCGTATACCTCGGAATTGTAAACATTAAATGAGCAAATAATAAAATTCTTAATATAAATTAATTCGGCAGCTCACAAGTTGGTTCGAGACCAATACTCCCCCTAATGTAAATTTTCCCACCATAGAAACTTTCTTTTCGTATCACTTTCTTTCCCTTCCATAATAAAATTATTTGAATGCTATCAGATCGATTAAAAATGGCAAGAAAGTTTTTAAACAATAAATCTTCCCTATTTTTGATACTTAAATATATATCTTACTTGTCTCTCCTCTTCTCCTCTTATTCTCTCTCCTCTCCCTCGTCTCTCTCTCTCGCTCGTCCCCCTCATGATTCTCTCTCTCTTCTTCTCTCTCTCTTCCTCGTCTCCACTCTGCTCGTTAACTCTTCTACTCTAACCAACTCTCTCTCTCTCTGCCTTCTCTTTTTGTACTGAGTCACTATCATTACTTATCATCCTCTAGCATCTATACTCTCATTACTATCATCTCTTCATAATTCTATCACTCTAGTCATTCTCACTCTTCACTATTATATATATAATTATATTATATAATATATAATTAAAGTATATATATATATATATACTATTTATATATATTAATTATATATATAATTAATATATATATATTATATATATATATTATATATATTAGTATTATATTATATACTTAATATAATTATATAATAATAATAATATAATATAAATATATAAATTTTTACATAATGGTGTATATCAAATATTGTGAGGATTGAGAGGTATATAAATTTAAAACAATCCGATCCAGCTACTCAGGGACGAAGAAAATATATATCCAATTAGCGACATAGAGGCTAGCTTCTAGGATCGATACAAAATAAATCCATAAAAGTTAATAATCTACTGAAAATGTCCCCTCTATATTTCGAGGACAATTTTCCCTGCTATTCTATATCATCATCGGCGTGAACGCTTATTAAGGTCGAAGTTTTCACACACGCAACTAAGAAGTTCTTGATTTGGCTTTATTCTTTGCTTCATTATTAATTTTCATCTGTATTTAATTATTTATGTTTTTGCTTATCGCTTTCTTTCGGTGAGTTATTTTCTATTTTTTATTTCTTTCAAATTTTAATTTTTGTTTTTGTTTATTTTTCTCGCATTTGTTACCATCTCTTCACTTGAATATTATTTTCCCTATTCTCATTCCATTCTTTATTTTACTTTTGTATGTGCTTCGTTATTTTGCTACTATTTCTCAATTCTAATTTTGCTGTATCTGCTCTCTCTTATTATCTTGTCTCTCACTGCACGACGCTTTTCTTGTTTCTCTTCATTATTTTCTTTCATCTTTGTTATAGTCTTTTGAATTCTGTACATTCTCTTCTCTCTTTCGTCATCATTATTCTTCTTTCTCCTCTGCGGCTCTCTCATCTCCTCTCCCATATATATATATAGTGTATTAACTATTATATAAATAATTTATATATATATATATATATATATAAATAAATATAATATATATATAATATATATACATAATATTATATATTATATAGTATATATTATAAATTATATATATATATATATAATAATATATATATATTAAATATATATATATATATATATATATATGATATATATCATAAATTTATATAGTATACATATATATATATACATATATTAATTATATTTATATAATATAAATATATATATATATATTATATATATATATATTATATATATATAGGTATATATATATATATAATATAGTATAAGGTAATAGTATATATAGTATATATATACTATGATATTATATTAAATAGTATAGGTAGTAGTAGATAATATATATAATATTAATATAGTATATAAATTAATAGTATATATTAATATATTATAAAGAAACAATGCTACGTATATATGATATATAGAGTATATAGTACTAATAATTATATAATAGTATAATATATATAATATTTATATAATTATATATATTATATTATATATAATATAATAATATATATATCATATATAGTATCATAGCTGTCTTTTCCTCTAAACTGTTTAACAAAATTAAAAGAAATCATTGCCCCAATAGTGTCGGTGACACGCAATTCCAGGTGCATTCTCTGCATAAGGGGCACTTATCACTCCTTTTTTTTAGTGGAATAGATGATTTAAAATCCACATCCCAACGATATTTTTATTCCTTCTCCTCATCCAATTCTGCCCAGACAACAGACCTTTTAAAACGATTATTGCTCATAAACCCTTTCATTGGTTTTCAATCAAGTAAAGCAATGAGCTCACTCTCAATTTGTTCAGTTCCTCCTTTGAATGTCCTTATCTCCAAATCGCTGTAAGTTGAGGTGATTGTCACCACAATGTAATTTCATGGCGGCGTTTTTAAAGTTTTAACTTACAATGATTTATATTGTTGGTGACCCCTAAGGTTTTTTACACCCAGATTATTGGTATATATTAAAGAAATTATAAGTATATTATATTATATTAGTAATAATAATATATATTATAATAATATATATATAAATTATATATAAATATATATATATATATTTATATATAGTAATATATATAATTAATATGATAATATTATTATATATATATATATTATTATATATTATATATATAATATATTATATATATATATATATATATAATAATATATATATAACTATATAAATATATATATATATATAAGGATATTTATAAATATAGTAATAGTATTACAATATATATAGTATATA
>JABUQX010075387.1:0-38409 GCA_015478945.1 Trachelipus rathkii
AAAAAACTTATCAACACTTAACAACAGAGTAATAAGTACATAACACTTTTCGTCCAATGGATATACGTATACCTATTTACAGCAAAACTATTTCAATTGCATAAATCTACTGACATTATTTCAATTTGTAATAAATTATTAAATGTGAAATCGCTATATTATATGATACACAAAAGTTTAGCATAAACCTATCTAATCATCATACTGACCATCATACTGACAAAGAATATAATGCTGACGTAACAAATGTTTTACATCAACCTTCGTGACATTTAATTCATAAAAAAAAAAAATTCATCATATACCTTCGTCTAAATATTGATAATTCTCAGTCGAATAATTTGCTGAAAATCTATATGAGAGCAAAGTATTTTGAAACTCTATATAACAATAACAAATGAACACAAATTGTTATCATTATATTTTCCTAATCTATAATTAAGAATAAAGTTGCCTAATAGAGTAAATAATCACAGGTAAACAACGTAATAATTTACTGATTTTAAAGCAGTAGATCAGTAGTAAATCAGTAAATCAAACACCAACCATCTACCTTCCTGTCACCCTCCTGCCCACCGCCTGTGATCTAGGTGTGAGCCATTGATTCAAAGTCATATTTCATGTATCATTTTGGATAAACAAACATAACATAAAAATATGTTCTTTATATACAACCTACGAATATATGCTTAATCAACAAAGTTTTAACATCAACAAAGCTAACAAATCATAACCGCTACTAGGAATATAATGTACAAATGCAAACCTAACATACCTAGCGTATAAAAATCAGCTAACATCCTGAAAAATTCCCTACTGATCAAGGTAAACTAGCTAACAGATCATACAATACTCGACATGTTCTCACTTTTCGAGCATATTAGCAGCAGGTAAAGCCGTATTATCTAACAAATTCCCTTAACAAAGTGACCAATCTATCAAAGATGCCACCATATTGAACTATGAATTGATACTATCTTCATCAAAGTGTCACTCGTTTTGAGTATAACCTTATTTGACCTGTGAATAAACGTAGACATTAGCAAAAGTCTACGGCAAACCTAACATTATTCAACAAAAACTTAACCTAGGCTCACGTTTCTAACACATCATCGTCAGTTAACACAGTAATATCTTACAAAAACTCATCATTTCTCTAACAAATCAGTGTTATTTCCACATTTGTCTTAGTAATATTTAACATAACGTCCCTAACTTACAATAAACATTTTTCATTAACCAAGAGTATCTAAAGCAACACATTTATTACGAGAAAACCCAGGGGGATGCGCCCATTGAAAGGGTGTGAATCCTGGAGGGGGATCACCCCGAAGGGGTGTAAGCGGGCTTTGGGCCTCAGCCCGAAGGGCTGAGGCCTTACCCCTCCTTCGGAGGGGTAAAGCCCGCTTACACCCCTTCGGGGTGATCCCCCCTCGCAGGATTCACACCCTTTCAATGGGCGCATCCCCCTGGGTTTTCTCTCGGAAGGTAATGTGTTGCTTTAGATACTCTTGGTTAATGAAAACTGTTTATTCGTAAGTTAAGTACGTTATGTTAAATATTACTATGACAATGTGGAAATAACACTGATTTGTTAGAGAACTGATGAGTTTTTGTAAGATATTACTGTGTTAACTGACGATGATGTGTTAGAAACGTGAACCTAGGTTAAGTTTTTGTTGAATAATGTTAGGTTTGCCCTAGAATTTTGTAATGTCTACGTTTATTCACAGGTCAAATAAGGTTACTACTCAAAGAGTGAACTTTGAATGAAGATAGTATCAATTCAATAGTTCAATATGGTGGCATCTTTGATAGATTGGTCACTTAAGGGAATTTGTTAGATAATACGGCTTTACCTGCTGCTAATATGCTCGAAAAGTGAGAACATGTCGAGTATTGTATGATCTGTTAGCTAGTTTACCTTGATCAGTAGGGAATTTTTCAGGATGTTAGCTGATTATTCATACGCTAGGTATGTTAGGTTTGCATTTGTACATTATATTCCTAGTAGCGGTTATGATTTGTTAGCTTTGTTGATGTTAAAACTTTGTTGATTAAGCATATATTCGTAGGTTAGTATATAAAGAACATATTTTTATGTTATGTTTGTCCAAAATGATACATGAAATATGACTTGAATCAATGGCTCAATAGATCACAGGCGGGTGGGAAGGGTAGGGGACTGCAGGGATGGGTGGTTTGAATTTACTGATTTATGATTTACTGCTTTAAAACTGCAAGTAAATTTTCGTTTTACTGTGATAATTTTACTCAAAGGAACTTATTTTTTATGGTTATGTTAGGATAAAATTTTGTTATTTTTTGTTATGTTTGGTTAAACTTTTTTTTGTTTGCGATTATTCGCTTGGGATTATGATATTTTTTTTGAGTTTTTATTTTTTTTTTTTTTTTTTTTTTTTTTTTTTTTTTTTTTTTTTTTTGTTAAATGTCACGAAGTTGATGTAAAACATTTGTTACGTCAGCATTATATTCTTTGTCAGTATGATGATTAGCCAGGTTTATGCTAAACTTTTGTTAAATATTACGATGTTAATGTAAAATTAACATTGATATGTCAGAGATATGCTTGAAAAAGTGTGAATAGGTTACGTTTTGGACGAAGTGTTATGTACTTTACTGTTGTTAAGTGTGAAAGTTTGTTAATGTTAGTGGTTTATTCGTGCTTATGGTGTGTTGGGTTTCCCATTGTATCATTATATTCTTAGTTCAGGTTATGTTATGTTAGATTTATTAATGTGGAAACTTTGTTTACGTTAGCATATTTCACTGCTCTGTAATGATATTAAACAGGGTTATGTAAATTCCTTACACAAAATAATATTACTGTGTTAATGTAAAATTAACGTTAATATGTTTGGAGATATGTTTGGTAAAAGTATGAATAGGCTACGTTTTGTATGCAATGTCCAGTTACTTTACAGGTGTTAAATGTGGAACTCTTTGTTAATTTTAACAGTTTATTCGTGCTTAAAGTTGTGTTAATTCGTCGTTTGTACTATTTTCTTACCGCTCTGGTAATGAATGTTAGCTTTATTAATGTAAAAACATTTAACCTAATCATTTATTCATTGTTTAGTATGATAATTATTATTACTACTATGTTTGTTGTTGTTGTTTTGTTTGTTGTTGTTGTCGAACGAAGAATATATACCCTTTTGAACTGATATGGTTCGTTCGGGCATTGTATTCTTGTTTACTTTCTTCTGATTGGGATGAAAGAAAGAATCTCATTACCTATAAGGGTTGTTTATGCATACGATTTCCTTCAGTAGGACATTTTTTTCACTGTACTGGTACGATGACATCTCCCCGCATCTCCACGTGTGTTGTTGATATCTTCACGAGGAGCTTCGTTATTCCCAACGTTGTGTCAATAAAATTTTATCGTCAACCGGATGGATACTGCTACATTGCTTGTATTCCTGCCAGAGGGTCAAATATAATAAGTATTGCATCACTTTATGCAAATGGTTAAAGCGTAAAATCATTTTTCATGTTTAGAGTTGGTATTTTCTGAAAGGAGGTGGAGTCTAAAAAGAGATAAGTCTAAAAACTTTACTTTATTCGTATTTACTCGTTAGGTATTATGATGGTTAGGTATGGTTATGACACATTTTTTGATAAATGTTACTGTGTCAATGTAAGATTAACGTTAATATGCTAGAGATATGCTTGGAAAAAGTATGAATAGGTTACGTTTTGTATGTAAAGTTAGTTACTTTACTGGTGTTAAGTGTGGAACTTTGTTAATGTTAACAGTTTATTAGGGCGTAAGTTGTGTTAGGTTTGTCGTTGTACATTATTTTCCTAGTTCATATGATGCTATGTTAGCTTTATTAATGTGAAGACATTGTTATGTTAGAGTATATTCGTTGATCAGTATAATTAACCAATGTTGTGAGAAAATTTTAGTTAAATGTTACTGTGTTAGTGTAAGATTAACGTTAATATGTGAGAAGATCATTATTGAAAAGTAAGAATAAAGTTACTTTTGCATACAATGTTAGCTGCTTTACTTGGTATTTAAGTATTGGAAGCTTTGTTATGTTGACTGGTTATTCCTGCTTATTGTGATAGGTTTGTCTTTGTGCATTATTTTTCTTAGTTCATTGATGCTATGCGTTTGCTTTATTGATGTTGGAAACTTTGTTACGTTAGCATACTTTCGCTGGTTTGTGTTTGATAATTAACCAATGTTGTTATAAATTTTTTAGTTAAATGTTACTGTGTTAGTGTAGAATTAACGTAATATGTTAGAGTTTATGCTTGGAATAAGTAAGATTAGGTTACGTTTTGCATACCATGTAGCTGCTTTACTGGTGTTAAGTATGGAACTTTGTTAATGTTAACAGTTTATTCCTGCTTAAGATGTGTTATGTTGTCTTTGGGCATTATTTTCTTAGTTCAGTGATGCTATTTAAGCTTTATTAATGTGAAAACTTTGGTTACGTTGACATATATTGATTGATCTTTGTATTAAAGAACTTGAATTTATGTTTATGTTTGATCCAAATGATACTCAAAATGGTGACTTGAATCAATAGATGCAATAGATCATAGATCAAGGATGGACAGGAAGGTGACAGGAAGGTAGATGGATGGTGTTTTGATTTAGTGATTTACTGCGTTAGGGGTATAAAAATTTTAGTAAAAATATGACCTTAATCAATAGATTACAATAGATCATAGATGGTCAGGAGGGTGGCCGGATGATGGTTTGGATGGTGGTTTGATTTAGTGATTTACTGCTTTTAGGGTATGTAAACATGACAATTTTAGTAAAAAATTTGACTTAATCAATAGATCAATAGATCAATAGATAATAGATCAATAGATCAATATAAGATCATGATGGACAGATATGCAGGTTGGGTGGCTTGATTTAGTGATTTACTGATTTAGGGTATGTAACAGTTACAATTTTAGTAAAATTTGACCTTAATCAATTTAGATCAATAGATCAATAGATCAATAGATCAATAGATCAATGGATAAATAGATCAGGAGGGTAGGTAGGATGGCTTGATTTAGTGATTTACTGCTCTAGGTATGTAAAACATGACAATTTTTAGTAAAAATTTGACCTAATCAATAGATCAATAGATCAATAGAATCAATAGATCCATAGATCAAGGATCACAGATGGACAGATATGCAGGTGATGGGATGATTTAGTGATTTACTGCTTTAGGGTATGTAAAAACATGACAATTTTAGTAAAAATTTGACCTTAATCAATAGATCAATAGATCAATAGATCAATAATCAATAGATTAATAGATCATAGATGGGTAAGGAGGGTAGGTAGGATGGCTTGATTAGTGATTTACTGCTTTAGGTATGTAAAACATGACAATTTTAGTAAAAAATTTGACCTTAATCAATAGATCAAAGATCAATAGATCAATAGCATCATTAGATTCAAAGATTCCAAGATGGACAGATTATGCAGGTTGGGTGGCTCGATTTAGTGATTTACTGCTTTAGGGTATGTAAAACATGACAATTTTAGTAAAAAATTTGACCTTAATCAATAGATCAATAGATCAATAGATCAATAGATCAATAGATCAATGGATCACAGATGGTCAGATATGCAGGTTGGGTGGCATGATTTAGTGATTTACTGTTTTAGGGTATGTAAAAACGTAAATTTGTAAGTTATAAACAAAAAAGAATAAGAAATTTTATTTATTTATTTATTTATTTATTGATTTATTTTTTTTCTTGATGGTTCTGAAACCATTATTTTCGAAATCTACAGATCCAATAACATATATAAGCACACCTACATTGTTGTTATACGACTGTTTATTAACTAAGCACCGCAGTGGCTCCAGCACCGGTGCCGGAGCCAACTCGTCAGATTCACATACCAAGTCTTTCTAGAAACTCAACTATGAATCCTCTTACCAAATTTCAGCTTTCTACGTCAATATTTAATGTTTGAAGGGGGGTGGGTCCCCCCTTCGGACGGGACCCACGCAGGCGTAATTTCGTATACATCGAGGCTACCTTACCATCTAACCACCCTCCAAATTTTAATCACGATATACGATAACTCTAACTTATATAGATATATGTCGGAGCCGTTGGCCGCGGTGCGGTGCGCGGTGCGGACCGAGCGGTGCAGTGCAGTGCGGACTCGGAGTCGCTGAAGCAGGCGCAGAAGGGTTTAAAAAACAACTCAGAAGTGATCCCCTTCGGGGATCACTTCTTCGAACCGGAACCGGAGTCTGAACCAAACCGCGGCCGGAGCCGGAGCCAGAGCCGGAGCCGGAGTCGGAGTCGGAGTCGGAGGCGGAGTCGGAGTGCGTAAAAAACGTTTCCTTACAGGAAACGTTTTCGACTCAGATTCGATTTCCTTCGGAAATCGAATCTTCGACGTAATAATAATAATAATGTGTATGTGTATGTGCACGCACGCGAGCGCGCGCGCGCGCTCGCTCTCTCTCTCATGCGCTTCGAACACCTGGGTCGATGATTAGCCGTTAGGCTTAACGCAATCTCGGATTTGGAAAGCCAAAGGGTATAACATACGCGGCGTAGCGGCTACGCTCTCGGGGGTGACCCCCCTCTATATACATCCTACAGACTTGAAAATTACACGGATTCGAGCTTAGCCCATATATAGATTATATTCCAAGTTTCAGACCTATATCTCTTATACTTTTTGAGAAAAAGCTGGTCGAGGTGAGACTGGTGGGTTACTACTGAGTTCCCCTACTAGATTATGGTTAAGCCCGTGAAGTGTGAACTAAAAAAAATAATAAGAAAAGCAAAATATTAAGAAAAAAACAATTCTCTAAATTCATATAAGCTACTGTTCCAAAGTCGAAATATATATATATATATATATATATATATATATATATATTATATCTATTTATATCCTCTATATATATAATATATATTATATATATATATATATATATATATATATATATATTATATATTATATATATTATATATTATTATATATAATTATATTATATTAATTCCCCTTTATTCCCCCTTGTTAACCTCTGAAAAGGGGATAAAGCACGTTAAAAAGGTATTTTTTAGTAATATATATATATATATTTATATTTACCACTATATATTCTATATTTATATATATATATATATTATTATATATATATCATCCGTCCCTTGTTTCCCTATAACTAGGGTAGGGCGTTCAAACATGCATCGGGAATTCGAGGCATGCATGAGCATTTCTAGGGTATAAATAAGTAGTAGCGGAAACCCAAACCCAACTACCATATATATATAATATATATTATATATTATAATTATAATATATAATATATACTATATATATATATATATATATAATATATATATATACGTATATTAATATTATTATATATAATTTATATATTTATATAGTATATAATATATATATATATGATATATATATATATATATATAGTTAAAATGTTTGAATTTAATTCTTTAGTAAAAGCAGACTTTATTCCTCAAGGAAAATTTTTTTTTTTTTTAATTCGAAAATAAAATATATATATTTTTACCCTAAAATCAAAGATAAATTGGATGATTTCTTTCACCACAATAATAGCCCTGCGAATACCTCAGAGACCCCATCTTGAACCCCAAAAACCCACAAATGGGAAACCTCATATTCGTAGCGGTCAAAGTCAATCCTTAAAAAAATAGAAAATACGAGCAACAAACTTCCTATGTGAACGCATATGTGAGCCATAATTCAAACTACAGGAAGAAAATAAAATATATGCTGGTATATAGTAAAAGTTTAAAGATCTCTCTCTCTCTCTCTCTCTCTCTTCTCTCTTCCGTCGTCTTCTGCTCTCTCGTCGTCTGCTCTGCGTCGTCGTCTCTCTCTCTCTGCTCGTCTAAATATAATGCTGGTGATATATAAAAGTTAAAAGATTTAGGAAAAAAAAATTTTTTTTTCTCTCTCTCTCTCGCCAATGTCTCAATTTCCTTAAGGGACACGAGATTGTCGGAGAAGTAAATAATTTATTACAACAAATATTTGAGGACCCAAAATTTGACTGGAATATATATACAACATTTCTATATGGAAAGTAAAGATATTTTGAGGCTACATAATAACTTTTATCTTATATATATATATATATATATTATATATATATATATATATATATATATATATATATATATATATATATATATATATATTATATATTATAGTATATATATTTATATATATATATATTATTATATATATACTATATATATTAGTTTATCAGCACCAGGAAGCCATTTACAATGTTATATCACCAGGTACATTTACAATGTATTCAATATAATTTGCTATTTAAATAAATTACTTTGATCGCACCCTATTTTTGGACTGTATGAATGCTGATAAAGGCGATTCTTCAGATCAGTTGTTTCACCAACGAATAGAATGTCACAATCATTGCAAGGAATTGAATAAATAATTGTGAATCCCCGATTCTTTAAATCACGAAAGAAATGGCCAATATAATGAGATGAACTTCGTGCTGAAGTATTACGTGTCTCATCGTTTCTGTCCAAACTCTCTGAACCCAATAAATTAATGTTATGCTTAATCTTACATGTACCTCACTAGTTAAGTCTGGAACACATTAAGTATTTTCCCCAATTTCCATTGACTTCTACAATTTCAAATGCCTTGTATCTGGGCGTTCATTGCGTGGAACCATCCTACATGTTTGTGACACACTCCTTGAAGGGCTGAAGGACTTCCCTATAAAGAATAAACGGAATGGGTGATGTGAAAAAATTCTGGTGTCTCAGAGCTCCTAATCGCTTAGAAGCTTGTTTCGTAAGAGAGATAATGTGATCCTTTTAAGAAAGATTATTATGTATCTTTCTTCTCGCCTCTACCAAACTCCCATTCCTCTCCTTCAGGCATTCATTTACTGACTCCCAGCCGGTCGATTCCCAGCACACTCACCACTCACCACTCACTCCGCTTAACCAACCGACTATCATTCATTTATATATATATATATATATATATATATATATATATACTATATATATATATATATATATATATATATATATATATATGTTATAGTTATATATATATATATATATATATATATATATATATATAAGTTCCAGGATATTTTTTTATTTAACAATCAAATTGGCTTAGTTATCAAATAAGATTAATCGTTTCATTTCTAATAACTTATTTTTAATTTTTTTATATTTTATTTTTTATTTCATTTTAGCTCGAAGGAGAAAACATTAATAAAAGATTGAATATATTTTTTTTATTTTTTATTATTTGTTTCATTATTTTTATAAAAGAATTGACGTCAATTTATTTGCCTGATTGAGAGAGTTCAGGTAATAATAGTTCTCACGAATAATTCTCAAATTGGTAAAAATATATTGAAATCAATTGGAATCAGATTTATTATGAGGTAATTGTGCAGCAAAGCGCACTGCCTATCACACATACAAACACACACACTTACACACACACATACACACACACACACACACACACATATATATATATATAAGAGAAGAGTGTAAAGGACAGCAGCAGGTTATATATATATATATATATATATGAGTATATATATATGTTATATGCTATATATATAGTAAAGGAAGGTAAGTATATATAAGCAAGGTTACATATATATATGTTGGTGCTGTTATATATATATATATATATATATATATATATATGCACTGGCAATGTTGCAACCAGGCAAATTAGATAAGTAATGATAAATGAGGGTGGTTTATTGAAAAGGTTTATTCTGCTTTTGAAGTTTATTAATTATGCACGTGAAATAAATAGTATGACAGATGATGATATTCAATTTCAATATAAATGCAATAATTGTAATGGATAGTTCATTTGTATAACACAATTAATAGGCCCATATTTTAATATATCACGGCAAAGCTGCCGGCTAAAATGATAATGATTAGGCACTTAAGCATTTAAGTTTTGTATGCTGCCTGAATTGGTATAAAATCGATTTGTTTCTTGGGCAATTAGATAATCATTGATATTACACTAGGCTTTCATAAATAATTATTTTAATAAAGGATTCGATTAAATTGAATCTATGGGAGAGCTGCAGCGAGCAGCTTCCCGCCACTAGGTCTCGTATGGCACTCCTCGGTCTAGGGCGTTGATGACGCTCCCTACCCGTTACAATTTCAAATCTCTCTCTCGCCCAAATTTGAATCTTTAACCCTAAAATATAGGCATTGTTGATATGGGAAATGTAATTTCTCAGATCATATATATATATATATATATATATATATATATATATATATATATATATATATATATATATATAGAGTATATATATATATATGTGTGTGTGTGTGTGTGTGTGTGTGTGTGTTCGTGTGTTCGTGTGTTGGTGTGTGGGTGTGTACTCATGAATTAGCTTTTAAACTTATAAATGTTATCCATGATTGAATGCGTAGATGAGGATGTGTGTGTGTGTGTGTGTGTGTGTGTGTGTGTGTGTGTGTGTGTGTGTGGAGTGTGTGTGTGTGTGTAGTGTGTGTAAAGTGTGTGTATAGGTGTGTGCGGGTGTGCTAGATGGGTTTGAATGTGTATATGTGTATATTAATATGTAATATTATATGTATAATATATATGATTGTATAGATATATATATTGCCTTCAGAGCTGTTAAAGTAAGAGAGGAAAGAGTACTCGAGGGACACGTAAGCAAAAGATAAAAGCAAATTTTTGGTAAATATTTGGCTAATCAGAAGCAAATTGAATAGGAGAGAGAGAGAGAGAGAGAGAGAGAGAGAGAGAGAGAGAGAGAGAGAGAGAGAGAGAGAGAGAGAGAGAGAGAGAGAGAGAGAGAGAGAGAGAGAGAGAGAGAGAGAGAGAGAGAGAGAGAGAGAGAGAGAGAGAGAGAGAGAGAGAGTCTTATGGAAATTCTCGTCGTTTATTTAACTAATGCGAATCAAGTATAGGGTGACAGATCAGGCAACTCTGCCATTTATTTTATTTTCCTTTAAATTAAAAAAAAATAGTAACTTCAGGACTAGCATCGGAGACCAAATGCTCCGAGATCAATCTTCAGAATGAAAAGGAAGAAAAGCTTAATTACCAATGGGAAAAGATGCTAGTTCCAGTGACATTGCAAGAACCCTACTGAGAGAAGATGAAGATGAAGATGAAGATGAAGATGAAGATGAAGATGAAGATGAAGATGAAGATGAAGATTTAACTAAATATTATTCAAAGTCAAAACTGTTTTTCATTGTGGACGTACCTTATACATAACCATATTTATTACGACATATTACATATAAAACTGTATAATGATTCAGCGAGGTTGCGCAGTGGACTTTCTTTACAATTTAAGAAATTGACATGAAAAGTTTATCATATTTTTATATATCCTTTTATACTAACAGACCTCAAACCATTCGTCAGCTTTAGAACAATATTCGAACCGAAATTGCTGTACTCTTAACGCTAAAGAATGTTACGGAAAACGCCCGAGCGGGTCGTAATGTACAAGATGAAATATGGAAGCCATTTAAGGGATATGGTATTTTACACACTGTATATAGATACTTATTATATTTGCTGATTTTGAAGCTACAATACTGTAATTCTAACACTTAAGGAATTAGATTTATTAAATGTAAAAAATCTTCGAGACTTTTAAAACGGTATAATATTAAAATCTTCCAACTAGGGTTGCTCAGCGCAACAGGTACTGTGCAGTGCGGTAAGTGGTGCGCCCATTTTTGCAGGGTTCGGTAAAATGCAATACAAAATTTCAATATCCTAGCTCGGAGCGGTGCGGTGCGCAAAATTCCGATGTTCGACCAATTTTACTTTCAACACACACACACACACACACACACACACACACACACACACACACACACACACACACACACACACCTACACACACCCAACACACACACACACACACACACCTACACACACACCTACACACACACACACACACACACACACACACACACACACACACACACACACACACACACACACATACACACACACACACACACACACCATAAATTAGACAATGAAGAAATCAGTAATTTCAACTTCTTCACGAAACCTTGCTAACAACGCATGAAAAATTATCCATCATTTTATTCGATATCGTTTTCCGATATTTCTTCGGAGTCATTTTTCCACGATGTGTCACACCACACCTCACAAATCGGTGACTTTCACTAAGAAATTGTTTGCGTTATTGTAATGCTTGACGTATATATAAAATAATAGTCATTTTATGATTTCAAACTCAAAATGTGAGAAATATATATATATATATATATATATAGCATATAGTAGCAACAGTTTATATATATATATATATATATATATATATATATATATATATATTATATATATATATATATATATATATATATATATATATATATATATATATATATACAGCATATAGCCTTTTTTTCACCAAATAAACATCAATAATAAATCAATTATTTTATTAAACTATCGATCCTTATTAAATATAATAATTTTTTTTTTTAAAATGTAAAGTTCATTTTCATTTATTTTTTTTTTGTCTTTTTATATTTTTAAAAATTTTTATTTTCAAAACAAATTTAATATTGTTGAAAGCCTGTTTTAATAAAAAATATGAACTAAAATTATGGTTTTTCTTAAATTTTCACATTACAATTTTAGGACCATTAAAAAGTATGTTTTTTCTTAAATTTCAACATTTGAAATTTAGGTTAGGTTAGGTGCGTGAGTTAACCTAACTTAGCCTAACCTAACCTAACTTAAAACAAAAATTAAAGAATAATAACTGAAACCATTATTGGGATTTACAAAATTTTCTGCATGATTCACAATTAAATGTTTACAATCCATGTTTTTGATTTTTGAAATATCATTGTAGGCTCCCCAGCAATGAAAGAATGAATGCATAAATTATTATTTCATTTTATTAAATTTGTTTTGAAAATAAAAAATTAATAAAAAATATAAAAAGACAAAAACAATAAATGAAAATGAACTTCACATTTTAATAAAAAAAAAATTATATTTATTAAATAAAATAATAGTGATCGATAGTTTAATGAAATAATCGATATATCGATGTGGGGGCTTTAACGAAAAGAACTCCATATATATATATATATATATATAAGTACATATAGTATATATATATATAGATGGGTTTTTTTTTAAAAGAAAAAAATATATATATATATATATATATATATATATATATATATATATATATATATATTATATATATATAATATATATATATATATATATATATATATATATATAGTAATCCATTATAATCTTTTAAAAAAATTTAATTTATGTTCGTACTTATGCTAAGATTTGCGCGAGCAAAATTTTAGCATAAGTCGAAGTGAAATAATATATAAACCCGTCCTGTTAAGATACTCGAGCAATTATTAAGAATCAGAAGAAATAAATCTCACTGAAGATACTCTCTCCAGAACTCCTCCAAACTTCAAAACACAACTTTCGGCAAGGGAGGTAAATTTATGGAAAGTCCGCGACTCCGAATCTCGAGTGCAAGTTTTCCAAAAAGAAGAGTCGGCAAGGGAAGTAGACGCGTGGAAAGTCCGTGACTACTAATTCGCCTACGAAGAAAGAGTATCTCAACAGAAGGGACTTTGTTACAACTTTACTTTACTTTCATTGAATAAATCGTCTTCTATTTTTGGATTTATTTTAAATCCCAAAGTAACCTTGAGTTACTTATTTTAAAAAGATAATTGATGGGAAACTTTGGTTTCCATTTTTAAAAAGATAACGTATTGCAAACTTTGTTTGCGTTTACTAAAGAGATAAGTACCTCAGGACTTTGTGTCCTATTTCATAAAAAGATAAGTGTGAAACCTAATGTTTCATATTACTAAAGAGATAAGTAAATTGCAGTGGCCTATCGTTGCTGACGTAGTTGTGAACTACAAAACTTTTAAACATCATATACTTATATAGGGGGACTAAAAGAAGAGACCACCTACATCAGTCCAAGTCCTTCCCTATATAATTGGTGATCCCAGAGTTGTTCAATAGAAGAACAAGAAGAACACTCAGCATCTTCAATCAACCCTTCAAATCTTTCAACAGTAACTGAATATCACAATGTCGGATAACGAGGAATCGGACACTGCTGCTTTGGCTCAGGTAAGGATTAAAGTTCCTGTATTTTTAGAGGCTGCCGTTTCTTCCTGGTTTCACATTTTAGAGGCCCAATTTTTCCTTGCTAGAATTACTTCGGAACAAACTCGTTTTTATCACACTCTTTCTAACCTGTTTCTAAGTTGTTTCTCGCATTTCTCCTTCTGAACTCGAGAGTAAAAATTATTCTTTCCTTAAGGAATATATCATTTCCTTATTCGAACAGAGCAAAACGGAAATGTTTCAGGAGCTACTGTCCAAACAACCTTTTACTGGTAGACCATCTGCGTATCTTCGCGATATTTTAAATTTAGCATCTAAATTAAATGTCGGTGAAGATATCGTGCGCCTTTGTTTTCTTGACGCTCTTCCTATCTCTATTCGTCCTGTTATTGCCGCCCAAACTTCTCTCTCATTGGAGCAATTAGGGCATTAGCCAACGATCTTTTACCATTTGTCAATCCTTCGTCTCAAACTGTAGCGAGCTGTGCTTCAGTAGTTACAAATCCTGTTAACAATTTTCATAAGCCTACTACTTCAAAATCTTCTATTCTTTTTGGCCTTAAACCGTTTCATAGCGATCAGAAACCTAAAGTTTGTCGATCGCACTTATATTTTGGTACACAAGCTAGGAATTGCAAGCCTTGGTGTCAATGGCCAAACAAGGAAGGCTTACAAATATATCCCTCTTCTAGACCTTCTTCACCTGCATCTTCTCGTGCCTCATCACCTGTTCCTACTTCAAAAAACGAATAGAGCGAGATCCAATAAGCGCCATCTTGGGCTCGCATTTCAAAACTGCTGTTTGTATTTTTGGAAAAACCATAGACTTTTTCCTTGATTGTGGCGCAAGTATAACAACCCTTCCTATATCGATGGCACGTAATTTCTCTTTCTCCTACCGCAGTTTCATGTATTGCAGCAAATAATACTCCTATTAGTGGTCATGTGGAACTGTATCGCATTATTTTACGTTACCATCCCTTCGCCGTGAATTTCAATGGACCTTTCTAATTGCAGACAATAGCACCCCTCTCGGCATGATTTTCTTCGCATCATTGCCATGGTGTTTAATTTAGCTTTTGGATGTGGCAAAAGCTTTCTTTTGGATTCCACTACGAACCTACAGGTTCCTATTCGAATTCTAATATTGCACCATCTCCCTTTTTTATAATTTCCTTCTCATCCAGTAGTAACTCACTTGTGGAGATTTCCCATCTTAACGTCATCCTATTAATCCCTACCAATTCCTGAGTATAATCTAGAAATTTTTCACGTATAGGACAAGTGACCTCCACTGTTTATGCTAAATTTCGTCGTCTAACAGAGGATAAATTGCAATTGCAAAAACTGTTTTAATAACTCTCTTACGCTGGTTTATTCGTACTTCTAATCCCTGTGTCCACACTCTCACCTCTTCCACCTCGTTCTAAGAAAACCACTCCCAGGTGAATCGCCGTCCATCGTGGCTTGCCATCTCTACGACCCTTTCTAAAAATTCTCGGCACCCACACTACCGATCCGTCCTTCCTTTCTATATATTAACAGTTTGTTCATCAAACTTCGACGGTAACTGCATGTATACAGTAAAGAAGATCTTCTCGGGATATCAATCAATCCCTAGTCATTTCAAGACATAGAAAGACTGCCATTACGCGACCCCTTGTGGTTTTTTTTGAGTTTGTTTTCTAATGCCTTTTGGTCTTCGTAATGCTGAAGCTACTTTCCAACAGGTAATTTAGGCAGATATTTGAGATATCTTTGTTTAAAACTCAAAAAATTATTCTCAGAGAATAAAGAGCAACACAAAGAACATTTGCGTCAAATATTTAAAATTTTTCATGATAACACCTCGTATTTCCTGTTCCTAAGGGTTTATTTAGCCATCATCTCTAGACTTTTTAGTTCTTCATATCTTGTCCCATGGCTTAGTACCCTGATTCTCGAAGTCGGAAATTTTCGCTACCTATATGCAACTGACTTTCTAGTCTTCGGTCGTTCCTTGGTATGGGTGAATATTATCGTCGTTTGATTCCTAATTTTGCTAATTTAGTTTTACCGCTTTCGGAATTGGCCAAACTTTGTCCTAACAAATCTAGTTCTCTTTCTTGGTCTCAGGAAGCCTCTAAAGCATTTCAGGAAATTAAAACTGCCATAGCTAACGCAGCAGCTCTCCAATTCTCTCATCCAGATGTCACTCATCTCCAACTGGTCACTGACGCTTCCCAAGTCGCCATCGGAGATGCACTGCATAGATGATTGATGGCGAACCAATACCAATTGATTTTTACAGCAAAAAATTGACTACCCAACAAAGAAAATATTCAGCTTTCGACAGAGAACTCTTAGCAGCAATTTTGCTGTTCTTTATTTTAAACACTTTTTAGAAGGTAGAGATGTCGTCTTGTGTACAGATCATAAACCCCTTGTCTCCGCTTTTCATAGCAGAAATCCAGCAAAGGGCGATCGCCAGCCTTCTATATTAAAGCATCAGATAACGTGGTAGCTGATGCTTTATCACGCTCCATATCATCTATTTCCATCGATCCAGTTGATCTGCTATTGCACGATCACAAGCCACTGATGAAGAATTACAAACTTTACAAAGCCACTAGACTTCATGCTTTCCCACTCTAGTGACATCCAAATTTGTGCGAAACACTCACATCCCTCCATCCTCGTCCAGTTCTTCCTAGCAAATCGTGGACAACGTTTTCAGATCCTCCCATGGCATGTCTCATCCAATGTCAAGCTTCTCTTCGGATTAGTGAAGACATTGCGCCTAACTCGTTGGCCGCAATATGGATAAAGAGTATCGTATTAATGGATCTCGAAATCTTGTCTCAGAAATGTTTCACAGTCCAAGATTGAACGAATACAAAGCAACTCCGTTATTCCATAGAATTCCTTCCCAGCGCTTGAACCGTACCATTGAACGTTGAACCTTAACCTTTCAAACACCGCTATTCAAGAATCTTCAGCAACGTTTCGATATCTTTTCACTTGTATTGATGAAACACAAGATGGATGGAAGCCTTTCCTCTTCAAAACACCACTGCAAAAACTGTCTCTTTACCTTTCTATACAGTGGATCTCTAGATTCTGGCGTGCCCTTTATAGGTCATAATGGATCCGGACTCAGTTGAAAGGCTGAATTTTTCTCAGAACTAGTCTTCCGTAATTGGTTCGATCGACTAGAACGTCATCTTACATACCCAAGCTAATGAAAAATCGAAGGTTCAACCGATTTTTGCAACGCGAGCATCATGGCTACAAGACTAGATTGGTTACTCTCCTTGCCCATCATCCTTTTTAGCCTTCGATGTATACCTAATGATTCAGGTTACTCCCCTTTTCAAGCTGTATAGGAAAACACCTTTATTACCCGCGGATCTCTTTCCTTCAAATCCTTCTCAAAACAGAATTTGAAGTCTTTAATGAAAAAAATTCATCGCTAGAATGAAAGAACTTCGATTTCCAACAAATTCCACCTGCATACGTCCAGCGTTTTCTTTTCATGTCCTGAAGCTTATAAAAACATATACACAGTGTAAGCGGACCGTACGCCGTCGATCCTCAAGACGACGTTAGAAGCTCCCTTACACCGGATTCCTTGTGCTCAACGGTTTCGATCGATGTTTCAAGTTACAATACCCAACGGGAAGAACTGATATGGTTTCCATTGATCGATTGAAACCTGCATATATGCCTCCTGTAATAAACTCAGATGTTGTACAGATCTACTGCAAAAAGATTTTTGTCCAGAAATTCTCCCTTCAAACACCATCAGTGTCCAGCACATCAGTGCCAACCAGAAGAAGAACCCCTTAACAACGAACCCGAGCGTCAAGTAACATTCTCCAAAAAAACTTATGAATATTTTTAATACTATATATATAATTATTTGTAACATTTTTATTTTTATCCATAAATGTTTGTAGTTGTTTATATAGTAACGGATATACACCAATAGCTGATGTTAAATGCAGCTTTCATTTTCTGTATACTATAACATTGTATTTTTATGTATTCAACATATTTGTATATATGTTTCGATCTTCGGATGTAACTATGCTCGTATTTGAATATTCTTCACATTTCATGTATACTATTTTGCCGAATGTTTGTATGTCTACTTATGTCTTGGACATAATTAGATATGATTGCATTTAAAGTACTTTACTTTATGTATTTAGTTATTATTTTTACCTCATTGATATGTCTTATATGTTTGTGCGCATTGACAAATGCCCAATGTATACATTTGAAAGAAGGTTAATTTTTATATCTTGTAAAAATTATAACATACTTCTCACTCCGTGTTAGCGCGGGAAGAATGTATTATTATAATTATTTGTAAAAAAATTAATTTATGTTCGTACTTATGCTAAGATTTCCGCGAGCAAAATTTTAGCATGTCGAAGTGAAATAATATATAAACCCCCGGTTGAGAACTCGAGCCATTTATTAAGAATCCATAAGAAATAAACTCTCACTGAAGAGTCCTCAGACACTCCTCAAACTTCAAAACACAACTTTTCGGTAAGGGAGGTAAATTTATGGAAAGTCCGTGACTCCGAATTCGAGGTGCAAGTGTTTCCCAAAAAGAAGAGTCGGCAAGGGAAGTAAAACGCGTGAAAGTCCGTGACTACTAAATTCGCCTACGAAGAAAGAGTACTCAACAGAAGGGATTTGTTCAACTACTTTACTTCATTGATTAAATTAGTCTCTATTTTGGGATTTATTGTAAATCCCAAAGTAACCTTGAGTTACTTATTTTAAAATAATTGATGGGAAACTTTGGTTTCCATTTTTTAAAAGAATAACGTAATGCAAACTTTGGGTTTGCGTTTACCTAAAAAAGATAGTTACTCAGACTTGGGTCCCTATTTCATAAAAAGTTAAAATGTGAAACCTAGTGTTTCATATTACAAAAGATAAGTAAATTGCAGTGGCCTATCGTTGCTGACGTAGTTGTGAACTACAAAAACTTTTAAACTCATACTACATACCTTATATAGGGGGCTAAAGAAAGATCACCACATCTCTGCCAAGATCCTTCCTATAAGTATTATATATATTATAATATAGTATATATTATATATTATATATATATAATAATAAAATACTATATATAGTATATATATATATTATTATATATATAATATATTATATATATATATAATATTATGGTGGGTTGGTACCACTCTCGAAATTTCCGGACACTGTTCTGATGAAATATTTAAAGCATTTTTTTTGGAGACAGGTTTATTATAAATCTAATTTTTTCTTTGTTGAACATCACCTCTCCTCCTTTAAACCTCTTATTCTTAACCGAAAGTCAGGTATTTGCGTGTTCTGACAGCAAACCATACTCGGGGTTCCCTCGTAGTGTTTCTACCCTCAATTTTCCGCCCACGGAGGATGTTGAACCTATGTGGGCAATGATGTTGTTTGTTCCCTCGACTCTGATTTGGAGTCTAATGAGTATTCTACTTTATGGCTTTAAACTATCCTTTCAATTTATTCATCTGTTACATTCATCTAGTCTGTTTATCTGTCTCCTAACTCAACGGACTATCCTAAATTCTTATAATACTTAAATTACAAATTAGAACACATTCTTTTTTCAACCACATTTTATTGAAATCACCATTCTTCGTGACTTCAACGTTCACCACTGCCAATGGCTTTCCTCTAATTCTCAAGTTACAATTGGTGAACTTGTTTACCACTATTCTATCCAGAATGATCTCGAGCAGTTGGTGATCGTCTTAGAGATGAGCCCAACATTCTAGACTTTTAGGAATCCTCTAATCCTTCCATGTTAATCTGTTAAACCCTTTCTTCCCCTGGGTTCTTCCGATCACTTTCTTATCTCAGTATCCTGTTCTATCTATCTCTACAAGCTTCTCGCAGTAAAGACCCCCGCCTACGGCCCCATTTCTGCCCTCTCTCTCTTCTCTCTCTCTCTCTCTCTCTCTCTCTCTCTCTCTCTCTCTCTCTCTCTCTCTCTTCTCTCTTCTCTCTTTCTCTCTCTTCTCTCTTCTCTCCTCTCTCTCCTCTTCTGAACTTTAAACTAATATGGCGTATGAACCGGATGTTATTCCTCCAATGGTTATCAAGACTTGTGCTTTCGAGCTTGCACTTTGCTTTAGTAAACTATTCCGTCTCTATCATTCAATTTTGACGTTCCCTTCTTGCTGGAAACGTGTGCTCATTCAACTGTGCCGAAATAAAGGGAAACCCTCTCAACCTTCCGACTATCGTGCTATCGCTTTATCTTCTTCTCTTTCTAACGTTTTCGAAGCTATTCTCAACAGGAAGATTTATAAACATTTCAATTTTTTCTAATCTTATCTCTGATCTTCAGTATGCCTTTCGTAAGAAGCACTCTAGTGGTTATCTCCTTCGTAAGAAGCGCTCTAGGGGTTATCTCCTTCGTAAGAAGCGCTCTAGTGGTTATCGTCTTCGTAAGCAGCTCTCTAATGGTTATCTCCTTCATAAGAAGCGCTCTAGTGGTTTTTGTCTTGACAAGAAGCGCTCTAGTGGTTATCGCCTTCGTAAGAAGCGCTCTAGTGGTTATCGCCTTCGTAAGAAGCGCTATAGTGGTTATCTCCTTCGTAAGAAACGCTCTAGTGGTTATCGTCTTCGTAAAAAGCGCTCTAGTGGTTATATCCTTCGTAAGAAGCGCTCTAGCAGTTATCTTCGTAGTAAGAAACGCTCTAGTGATTATCGTCTTCGTAAAAAGTGCTCTAGTGGCTATGTCCTTCGTAAGAAGCGCTCTAGTGGTTATCTCCTTCGTAAGAAGCGCTATAGTGGTTATAGTCTTCTTAAAAAGCGCTCTAGTGGTTATCTCCTTCATAAGAAGCGTTCTAGTGGTTTTCGTCTTCGTAAAAAGCGCTCTAGTGGTTATCTCCTTCGCAAGAAGCGCTCTAGTGGTTATCATCTTCGTAAGAAACGCCCTAGTGGTTATCGTCTTCGTAAAAAGCGCTCTAGTGGTTATATCCTTCGTAAGAAGCGATCTAGCAGTTATCTTCTTAGTAAGAAGCGCTCTAGTGGTTATAGTCTTCTTAAAAAGCGCTCTAGTGGTTATCTCCTTCGTAAGAAGCGCTCTATTGGTTATCGTTTTCGTAAGAAGCGCTCTATTGGTTATCGTTTTCGTAAGAAGCGCTCTATTGGTTATCGTTTTCGTAAGAAGCGCTCTAGTGGTTATCTTCGTAAGAAGCTCTCTAGTGGTTATCGGTTCTTAAATAGAGCTTTAGTGGTTATGTCCTTTGTAAGTAGCGCTCTAGTGGTTATCGTCTTCGTAAAAAGCGCTCTAGTGGTTATGTCCTTCGTAAGAAGTGCTCTAGTGGTTATCGTCTTCGTAAAAAACGCTCTAGTGGTTACCTTTTTTTTCTTCTTTCTGACTCTTGGATCTCTTTCCTTCGGCATTTCTGTGAATCTTTCGCTGTGGCGTTGGACATATCAAAAGCATTCGATTGAGACCGGCACACTTTTGGCACAGTTTTGATTTCTAAACTTCTCTCTTTCGGTATTTATCCTTCTCTCTGATTTCCTTTCCGGTCGTTCTATATATGGTGGTGTTCCTCAGGTTTCCGTTGTATCCCCAACTCTCTTTCTACTTTACTTTAATGACTCTCTCTCTCTCTCTCTCTCTCTCTCTCTCTCTCTCTCTCTCTCTCTCTCTCTCCTCTCTCCTCTCTCTTCCCTCCCTCTCTCTTCTCTCTCCTCTCTCCTCTCTCTCTCTTTTACTTAGTCACCTCCCCCCTCCAATGCCGACGACTCCACCCTTCATTACTCCTTTCATTTTGAAAGATCTTCCCCTCAACCCCAACAATTAACACACCCTAGAAGGGCAGCCTTGGAGCAACTAACCTTTGATATTTCTCTAATTGTGGCATTGAGAACGAGATAGTTTTTAATGCCTCAAAAATTCAGTTCCTCCATCTTTCTACTCGAGATAATCTTCCACACAAGTACAACATCCTCTTCGGAAGCAGCACAAGACTCAAACCTTCGTCTGTCCTTAATATTCTTTGTGTTCCGTTTTTCTCGTAACCTTAATTGAGAGGATAGCATTATTTCTCTTTCTAAATAAGCTCCTAAGAGGTTGGATGTTCTGATGCTCCTTCAGAATTTCTTTACACCACCCAAGCTGCTTGCTTTTATAGGTGTTGTCGTTCGCACATGTATGGAGTACGCCACACTTATTTGGGGTTGTTTCACTCACACATCTTTCCTTAAAAAGGTGAAACTCATGGAGTAGTATCGCCTTATTAACTCCCCCAGTTTTTTTCTGGTAATTCTTTTATATCTCTTTATTCTTATCGCTTTGTTACAAAGGAATTGCTCCTTATGAATTAATCAGCCCCTACCTCCTCTCATTTAGAAGGGTTCTTGTGACACAAGACACGCATCTACACAGTCGCATGTTCCTTTCTCTCTGTCCCCAACATATTAAACCGGCTCATGCTCAATTATTAACATGCACTCCCCTGGTAAAGTCCTGGAGACCGAACTTCCTTTCATTATTTTCAATCTAATCTTTGACCTAAACACTTCAAAGCGTACAGGGGCAATGTGGCTTTATAATTGGATGTGCCTTCCGGAAACAAAAAAAACACCCCCCCCCCCCCATCCTTTTACTAGAGAAGTTAAAGTAAAGTTTAAAACCTTTTTCCCAAGCTAAAAAATCTAGAGACTCTTCTCAGTATCCTAAATCTAAGAATGACTCGAATGCAGGAACCTTTTTTGGGGGGAGTAGCCACTTCGAACACTCTTCCCTCCTTACATTGAATTCATGAATATTATTCACAACACAAAAAGTATATAAAGTTCTGAAGAATTCCTCCGTCCGTCTTGAACATTTTAATTCAATGGAAGGAATATTAAGGCACTAATGACTACATCTCAATATCTTTTCTTCAGGAAGTATATTTCCTTTCATATGTTCCACAAACACGACGCCACGCCTACAACAACACACACGTACCAAAACACAGTACAACACACCACAGTCACCAAACACCACAGTGACCTAATTAAACACAAACACACTACAAACACACACACACCTACAACAAACACACACACACACACACCTACAAACATTACTACGCATCACCTACAGAACCACACACAACACAAACAAACACACAAGCCGTATGCATTCGACTATTTTCAGAAAACACCTGATTGTGATTGATCGTAGCTTAAACTATGTAGTGGCATAAAGAAGGGTGGTTTTGGTTGCATGATCAAGATATGTAAATGCAAGCAGAAGATCAGATAGCATATTGTGCTCTGAAGTAGTGTTCTAACGTGAGTTCTTCGTAGAAAGCAGGTGATAAAATCTTTATAAAGGTCTTAAATTATTGCATTGATTGTATTTCAGGCACGTATTAAATTTATTTCGGCAGGCGAATTTATGTGAATATTTGGTTAACTTGCATAAAATGTTATGCGATGTAGATGCATTTGTTTGTTATGGTTAGATTTCTTTTGTAATAATTAAAAAGAGTTTCGTGAGAGTTTATGTGACTATTGGTCGCATGGTAATTATCATAACATAAGTTGCTCTTCTGAGCAGTGCTT
Organism: Trachelipus rathkii; assembly: GCA_015478945.1. NCBI lineage: Eukaryota > Metazoa > Arthropoda > Malacostraca > Isopoda > Trachelipodidae > Trachelipus > Trachelipus rathkii. The sequence continues at coordinate 23,819 of JABUQX010075387.1, forward strand.
AGCTAATTTATTGAGTAACTGTTGTAGACTTAAAAAAAATAAATCTTAAATAAAAGACTGATATGTAACAATAGAAGCAATATAGAATTGCTGATATATTGAGTTGGAGAAGACATGATTTGGAGTACGGGCGGGATACATATATGGTAATGACATAGATCGTTGGTGGACGCTGTACGAATTCAAGATTAGTTAGGTATGAGTGTGTGCCAAATCGCGAAAGGCGAGTTGGGTCTTATGCGTGGCGGAAATAAGCGTATGTTGACCGGTGATCAGCGTGGGGTGCTCTGGGCGTGCGTTGGGAGCGACGGTTTAAGACTTGGAAGCGCTGAGGGGCGGTATGGTGCGCCAGATGAAGGCTTAAAGTTGATTTAGTCATGAGTGTCGATACTTACTAAGTCAGTCTCCAGATCTATCTTTTTGGAATCATACTTGGTTGAAGTATTCGAAATGGACCATTCAATCTAAGTTAAAAGGACTATGGTCGATCAAAGTCTCTAATAGAGTCGTTTTACTTGAGTAATATACTTTTATTTAGATTAATAATTATTTATCCTCAAATTAGAATTTAAAAAAAATATTCTGAAAATATTTGATATATAACAATTAGTACAAAATGAAATTACATAATGATTTATTAAAAGAAATCATAAAAAATAAATTCTGAATTCTAATAATTAAATAGCTTCTTATAATTCAAAAATAATTCTGAAATTATGAGCAAACTTGAGTTGCGAGCATATTGACGGGTGATACCGGTCCGTGTCATATGTACATTTATTAAGTAGTTCCTCTTAGATAGGGCTATGGCCGTGAAAATTTTCAACATTGACGAACAACAGGTAGATATGTGGGTCTAGACGTGGTCTAGGATCCAATTGTCGCCTCAAGCAAGATAAGAATAGAGGATTTACCTAAACGGCCTAACTATAGCCGGCAATCACTGAGAAAGTTTAGCTAAGTTTTGCCACGGAACCACCTGACTAGGTTTACCTATAGAGTTGTAAACAATTAAATGTTATAACCATTTCAAATGAATAGATTCAATTTTTCACTGCTTATTATTATAAACTAAATGAGCAAATTTATAGAGCGTTCCTTGTAGGTCTATCTTGAGTTGAAGATGTACGATATTTTATTCTAAAACAGTTTACCCATCACAAAAACAAAAAACACCAGATATCTTCATGAGATCAAATTCTCCACCACGCTCATCCACAGATACAACTGACACGAATCAACTTAGGTAGAATGCTAGCTACAGGAATTTTGTTATCATATGTTCGCGTTTCCGCAAACATACAATTATATATATATATATATATATATATATTAATAATATATTATAATATTATTTATATATATATATATATATATATATATATCATATATATATTATATATATATTATATATATCATAATTAGAGAGAGAGAAAGAGAGAGATGAAAGAACATTTATTTTAAATGGTTTTTTTTAAACTAGTTTTCTTTTTCTAGTTTTTTATAAACTTTGTTTTTATATTTTCTATTATTTTCATATTTTAACTCAATTTTTCCTTTCTAATCGTACGATTAGAATGTTTGATACTATATTGCCTATCGTTAGTTTTTGATTCATCGATGATGGTGAAATTTATTTATTTAATGTTTTTTTTTTTTCCTTTACTTCAAAAGAATACTTTTTTTTTTTTTTTTTTGCAGAAACAGATTACCTTTTATTCAGATCTGCAAATGCATTGGATGAGATCTTGTTTTAGGTGGATAGGTTCATCAGAAATAAATTTCCAAAAATAAATAATATAAGAAAACAAAATTGCTTTTTTTTGTGTTTTTTTTTTTCTATATTAAACGGTTTCTACTAAAAAGACAGTTAAAAATCGATATTCTAAATATATAGTATTATATATAAATATATATATATATATATATATATATATCATATTATAATATATATAATATATATAATATTTTAATATATATATTATACATTAAATGTTAACATAATGCCCTAGGAGCAGGATATATGGGTGGAAAGAGGAAAGACAGTAGATAAGATGGTTGTGACTACGTTATTCAGAAAATGATAAGATAAGAAGTTTTTTTTTCTGTCTAAGTCTAGGAAAGAGGGAAAGAGGGCTAACATAAATGAAGATTGCTATGATGGCTGCTAGAAACCTTCTAATGGGAAAGATGAAAGGATCTAAGCGAGAAAAGTCGCGCTCCGAAAAGATTAGTGGCAATGAAGTCCTTAAGGGCTTAAACACTTGAAACGACCTGGTACAATCGAAAAAATGACTTGAACAGCTTGAAATGGTAATACTTTAATGGTTCGTAGATTTGAGACTTATTATATACTAATATATATAATAATATATATTATATATATATTAAATATAATATATATACATTAATATATAGTATACTATATATATATTATATATATAATTATATATATATGATATATATATATAATATATAATATAGCCCGAATCACTTCGACAATCTTGAGCAATGGGAATAATTAGAGTACTTCCTCGTAGTTCTTATGTGTAGGTTAGATGAAAGTGCCAAATATTGATTTTTCATTAAAATAATTGATAAGTAATGATGCATATATCAGGTTAGCACTATTAAGAATTACACAGACTAACTAACAAGATACAGCACTAATTCCTATCTGATGACCTTTCGGCTTTGTTAAATCTCACACTTTCTGTAAGGCATCCCACGCATGAGGTCACTACAAGAGACTCTCGAGTGATGTGAATGGCGTCTTTCTGGACCAGGACAATCAGAGCCTCGGTTGTTTGGCACTCCTTCCCTTGGGGAAGGGCAGAAGGCCGCCAAACATGAATTCAAATAAAGTACATATATGTAATAGCAACAACAGTTTATCTCAAGTATATGCATGATCGCTTGCAATAGCCTACAGAGATCATCACTCAAGACATGGCATGCTATTGTCTTACAAGGATTCCCTATCGTAATTCACCTTAGAATCGTGCCCTTCGAGGCAAAAAGGATCTCTGCTCGGAAAATTAGGTGGCCAGTTCCGACTTCACAGAGTACTTTCACCCTCCTTCATTGAACATGAAATACTAATGAGAAAGGGGAAGAAACAGTGAAATACCTCTTGTGAAGAAACAGAACTACCATATGTATTTAATACCATTTTTAAAACTTTTGGTTCGTATTAATTACCATAATACAACGTCTTTTAATCTCTTATGTTCCGTCAAGAGATATTTACTCGTTCCTCATTTTTCCTCTACTTCTTTATATTCCGCGTTTCGTTGCGGTCGGCTGGGTCAGAGAGAATTGTAGAAAATTTTGACATTCTTACGACTTTCAACTCCACTTATCCCTTTTATAATATGAGCTGTGTTAGTGATCTTTACGATTTAAGGTCCGGAAATCTTGGAGAGGTTACACGATTGTACTGTTGACTCTTTCACCAGTAGATATTTTCTCTTTAATTTCGGGGGACGAAAACGCTTCTGTTCTTTAGGTTAGTTCCTGGATGGCGTTTTGCTTGAGTCTGCTAATTTTCAATATCAATGGTTTTGGTCGTTGCGGGAAGGGTCTAGTCAGGCCGTCAGAATGTTATATCTTGCCGTCATCAATTCTGGGGCAGATGCGGATTCTGAATGGCGGAGCCGAAGTGCGACCAAGACGATTGTACAACTCATAACCACCCTTGACCTCTCAGCCTGGCGCAGCTAGCATGGTTCTAAACTGGTAGATCATACTATGGGTTACCTCCCTTTGCTGTTCGAGCATGGGCTAGTTGGCGGTGTGGTGTGCATTAATCTAACAGTTTACACACCTTTCAATAAATGTATGTGAAATTCCACTTTAATCGGTGATGAGGTGGTGGGAATCCCCATCGAATAGCTTGATAATTAATGTTTTAAAAATTCGTTTCTTTGGTGATACTTTAAGGAAAGACCACACATACATGGAGTCCTATCAATAGGGTTAATAAGTACTTAAGACCCTCAACAGACCGTAATTTCATATATCACAGTTTAAATCTTGAAACTTGTAGGAAACTTCTTCCGTAAATAGGGTTTATGCTACGTCCTGTCTTTCCTATTTGACATTGAGGACACTTCTACATCGAGGCTTAACTCTCTATCTGCTTGATACGAATCGATTTATTAGAGCGGGTGAGCTCGAGAACGCCCTGTTGAGCGTCTATGATGTAATCGATTATGTCCTTGGCGGAGAAAGGAGCGGTTTCTGAATCGACGAGTTTCATTGTTAGGTTGAAGAGGGTACGGGACGATTGTATGATAATGCTATGGCTTTATTAAAGTAATAAAAGTTTAACTTCTGCTGTCTATATCGGAGTTTTAGTTTGAATTGCTTGTGTAAGTAACTTCTTTCTGAAGCCGCTTTTAAATTCAATAAGAGCTTCATTAATCGTTAATTAAATTTATTCGAGTATTCTCAGTAAGAATTAATTTATCTACTTCTTAGTTGGTCAATATTCGCTTATTTTGAGTAATTTTTCCTTCATTCTATCTCCTTCCATTCGTGTTCTCAACCTCTTTCGTAGTTCCTTTTTCTCAGGAGAAATATTCCGGAATTTCTTTTGTTTACAAGTTGGTTATTTAAAGGTTCTACCTTTGTGAATGCGACGCAGCAGACGGGTCGTGGTTTTGTTTTTTTTATTTTTTTTTTTTTTTTTTATTACCCTATGATAAGTGTTTGATGTGTTGAGAAAGTTCTTGTATATGTAACGCTGGTTGAAATTCGAAAGGAACTCCCGTTGATGGGAACTTGTCTCATGGCGTTTGCCGGAATGGGGACCAATCACAGCGTTCGTAAGGAGGTGTGATTTGAATGTTTTTGGCTTGCAGTAGCCCAATTTTCTTCGCATTTTGATCATCTTACGAATCTTTATTAACAAATATTCTCTAAGGGATTTTCTTTTTTTTTACTTTGAAAGAAACTTTGTAACTCGTTAATAAGTTTAGACTCCTGATTTCACAAATTAAGTGTGTCGTCATTTGTTCTTTATATTTGTTTATGAGTTCTCTGCAGTGACTATTTCATATTAATATTTTTTATTTGTGAGGAGCTAGCCGTACTTCTTGCAGAAGTTTGTTAAACAGCACAGACGATTTGCTTCGTCATAATTTCTCTCTGTAGGCGAGAGAATCGAACTATAAAATGCATTGGATGTCGTCTGCGAAACAGTAGTGGATAAATAACTGCAGGTAGTACATTTGTGGTATGCTAGTGAATAATTTGTCAGTGAAGAGGTGCCGAAGCAAAGTACAGAAGCATTCCAACAGCATTTTACATATTTGTTGAGGCTTTATCTCTGTGGGATTCCAACAGACGGCGGCGGTCTGAATAAGTTTACCTTTAAAAACATATTTTAGGGGCGTTAGTTCAGAAATAATGGGGACGCCTGCTCGCGGTAAGCTTACTCCCATGAAGGATTAATTCTTTGATGTCCGGTTTGGGTGGCCTATGTCTTTCCTCCAGCTTTCACATGCTTTGCTCGAATAGATCATTTATAGTATATCAAGTATCAATCTCTTGGCTCACTTGGCATTGTTGCGGAAATAGACACAGAACGTGATGAAGACTTGACTGGAGGCCGTATAGAATTAGGTCCTGACCCCACCTTCTTGTGTGAGCAAGTGTCAATCCATTACATCTAAGTATTTGCAGGCTAAAGGACTGGTCAATGTAAGCTTGAAGATAAATAGGGAGGAGACATAGACCCCTCGGAAGGATCCTGTAGGTGAAAGACGATTTTGAGTGATGGTAAAGTACTTTTGTGATTCTGAGGCTAATGGCACTAGTAAAAGGCCTGCGTAACGTCAAGTTTGGTGAAAAGACGCTCCCTGCAGTGAGATGGCGTCTGCAGATGCGAAGTCCATAGAATTCTCTCGTCAAGCTCTTTTGTTCCTCTCTAAAGAGATTATTCTACTCGATGTTCGCTTTTCTGTAGAACATCATGGGAAAGACCAGGGAGCATTCTGCGGCGCCAGGACTCCTGTGGCTCCGGAGTTGCATCTGCTTGTTTGAGCATAGAGTTATGGGCCTCCTTGGCCTAAGGAGATGGGAGTCTTTATGTCATTTGTAAGGGTCACGAGTGGCTAGTCTATTGATACTCTCTCGAATATCAAGCGGTTCTTCGTCAGTATATGTGCCCGTCCTTCGCTATTAAGCTGTGCCCTTCCATTTTCCCTTTTATTTTATTTTATATTTTCAATATTTTATCCTTTCTTTTTTCTTTTATATTTTCTGTTTGATTCTTGAGAATACTTATTTTTATTTTACGGATCAAGAAAATAATTCATTAAAATTTTAAAGAACTATGAGTACAGCACAGGAGAGGAAGAGAAAGAGATTGAAGAGGAAGAGTAGGAAACCTCATTATGACTAAACTCATATTTAATTCTCAATTTAAGTATTTTTTCGTAAACTTGATCTAACAACAAATCTTCTTAAAATTAATGCCATCCAAATTCTAAAAATTCATCCTACACTATTAGGTATTTACAAATAGACTTCATGAGAAGTATCGCACTCGTAAGGTACTCCAATCCAGATCGAATTTCAATATTTTAATACATAGCTGCACTTTGTTGAGTTGTAGCTGCAAGCAATTATCTACGCCTTTTTGATGGTCATTCTGGCATTGCAAGATAAAATATTGTTTACAGACCACATCTAATAAATATGCGCTCTTATTTATGTGTCATGACTATATACAGGGTAAATTGTCAACTGCAAACCCTCTGCTGTCTCCTCACAGCGCTGTAACGTATCTCATGCTTAAGCAGCGTCGTCATCAATCACATAAATCAGTTGTCTGACATGATTTTGCTTCATTGCTTCCCATTTTCACTTTGCATTGTCTATAAACCCCCATTTAATGATTGATTTAAAAAAAGAACGTATCCCACTGCAAGGATAACATAGTATTACAGGGTTATTTGTAGCATTACAAAATTGTTTGAAACATTGTACGAGCTTTTTTTGACTATCATTATTTAATATAATAGATTATGTTGTGATCTATCTTTTGTTTGTGGCTAACTACACTTATTCATATTGAATTTTCTGAGTTTTAAACTAGAAAGGATCATCATACTGTAATTTGATGTGAATTGATAGATTCATTGATAAAGTTTTAATTTTTGTTCATTTTTTCATTTTTATGTATTTCTTAATGAGATATTTATATTTCATTTGGCTAGTGCTGGTATTGTATTTATTATTGTTGATTCTCTTCTATATATTAATTATGCATATTGTTTCAATGATAGACTATCGTTCTCTGATGCAGTTTATTATCGTTATTATGTATTATTATATATTTATTTATATTATTATTATTATTCTTATTAATCGATCATTATATTATTATTATTATATATTATTATTTATATTATTATTATATTATTACTAGTTGAGTAGTATAGTAGTATAAGTAGTAGTATTTTGCACTTTCTATTTAAGTTATAGATTTATTTGATTGATGATTAGATTTGTTGAAATTCCACCAGCTTATTTTTGTAAGTTTAATTTCATTACCACACATCCACTGTTGTAAGGGTCATTTATCACTTTGGATGGTATTTTAAATCTCTTTTCTATTGTGACTAGATTTTCACCGGCTGCTATTGTGAAACTTTCGCAGCCTCGTTAGCATTTTTCCGAGCACGATGAGGGACATTTTTGTTGCGATTTCTCTGGTTATTTACTATATGTAAATGGAACATAGGAAACTCCTTACTCTCACATTTGAAGCTTTGAAGAGATAGCGAGAATGATAGAAGCATAATTGATTGACAGCGTTATTAAATGCTTGCTGACCATTTGTGTTGGATCTGAGTCGCGGACCTACTTTTAACATCGCGTGTCCGATTCTTTCTCAGCTGTGCTGCTTGGTTCTTTAACGACAGCTGAAAGTGAGTGGGCGACGTCGCTTCATGTTTTGGTGAGGTCGGCCATCTGGCGGGCAATTTGACCTTCACCGCACTGCTGCTCTCAGTTTCATGTTTGCGCTCTTGGTTGCGCGCGCCGAAAGAGGGTAAGGGCCGGCGTCTGTTTCTCTGTGTCTGTTCTATTAGTACAGAGTTACAGAGTCCAAGTCTGGTCTTCCGTTGGTTGTTGATATTTCTTCCTTTCGAACAAGAGTCTATAAGTATCAGAGACTGTTGACCATTCTAACACGGTCATATTTCAGCTAAAAGAATACATCTGACCATCTGAATATTTTGGGGAATCTGCTCCAAGGAAGAAGGTCATCGGTCGAATTTGGGTTGTTGTACTAACACATCGAAGCTTTTGTTCCCAAGGACATTTTTGACTCGATTCAGATATTCACTTGGCAATTCCATCCTGTCTTATGCTTGTTTAGAAGAACATTCGCGGATCCGATTTCTCAAGGCTGGGAGGTAAACTTCTTCTATGTTTTGTAATAGCTGACGATAAGCGTCATTTTGAAGAGGGAGTGATTTTGGAGACCAAATTTGTGGGCAAAATTGGAGCAACAAACGACCGTTTCGTCGGAATCTTCTACGTGATTAGTTTGAAAGATCGTTGTTGGTAGCACTTAGCAATGTTACAACATCGATAGGGTCCAAAGGTTTGTAACATGACTTGATGTTAGTTGACCTGTGCCTTTTACTGGTGAGTCGTATTATGGACGCGCGTCCTTTCCTTTTGCGCGAGATGTCGGCGTCTGTTTCAAACTCGGCTCCCTGAGAGAGAACAGACTGCCTCCCTCATCATGAAGGGGAGAAGCGTTGGGAGGGAGTTTTGTCCTTCCCTCTTTTTGTTCTTTGTTTGAGTCCTAAGAGTCAGCTTCTTCGTCCGCTACATTTTTCTATGCTTGTTGTTGCTACTGGCCCTTTTGAGTCACTTGTTTAGCGTGTGTTTTGAATCAACTGGTAGGCCGTTTGTTTTAGGCCTAATTTCGAGAGCTTGAGTTTGAATTTTTGTGTTCGCTTGTTCCTGCGGAAGTGTAATAGCGGTGTATTGTTCTCACTTATTGTTTCTGAAATGAGATTAATACAAGAATGTGCTGGTTTCCTTGTTCAGCGTAGTTGAAATCTTTGTGTATCTGCAAATAAGTGATTTACTTTATCACCTATCACTATTTTAGGCACTGAACTGACGAGGAAGGGGAAGGAAATTTTTCTTTTTTTTTTTTTCAGATTTTATGTCTGACATCCAATTTGGTTTTTGCCCCCTGTCGCTCCTGGGGTTACCAAATGATGTCTAGGCCAAATCACTTCGACAATCATAGCATGGGGGATTAATAGAGTACTTTCTCGAGTTGCTTTATTGTGCATAGTTAAGATACAAGGACTAATATGATTCATTAAAATAATTGGATAAGCTAAGTGATGGGGCTAACAGCGTAGCATAATTACGAATTAAACAGACTTAACTAACAGATACAGCAAATTTCCTATCCTGAATTGGACCTTTCTCGGCTTGTTAATCTCACAGCATTTTGTAGGGTCATCCTCACGCTATGAGGTTCACTACAAGACTCTCGAGGGTGATTTGGTTGGCGTCCTTTCTGGACCCAGGCACAATCATAGCCCGTTTGTTGTGGTCCTCTTCCTTGGGGAAGAAGAGGCCGCCAAACATTGCATTTCAAATAAAAAGTAAATCATAAGTATGAAGCGGACCAACGCATTTATTCAAATGTATGCATGAGGTTTGCAATAGCCCCTTACAGAGATGCATACACTCTAAGACATGGCATGCTATGTGTCTTACAAGGATTCTAATCGTATTTCACCTTAATTATAATATAAATCCAATATATATTATATATATATATCTATATATATATAATATAATAATTATATATATATATCATATATTATATAATATTTGTATGTATATTATATATATATAGTATAATACTATAAATAAGAACTAATTATATTATATATAATATATAAATATATATATATATAATTATATATATATATATATATATATAATAAATAATATATTTATATCTAATATATATCATATTATAATAATTTTATGGTATTATATTATATTATAATATATAATATATATATATATTTTATTATATATATATATATATAGTTATATATATACTATATATAAATACTCAATAGTTATATATCTATAATTATATATTAATAAATTTATATATATATATATAATATATATAATATATATAGATCTATATTATCTATTATATATATATATATATTATATTGTAATATATATATATTATATATAATAATATATATATATAATATATATATATATATATACTATATATAATAATATTATATCTTTATATATATATATATATAAATTAATATATACATATATATATACAAGAGAGAGAAGAAGGCATTCACACAGAACTGTCATTCACTGTGATATTTAATCAATAAAGTTAAACCCAATAATTATGTGACTAATATAACATCTTTTTATGAAGAGGTAAAGTGGGTCATGGGCTGTGCGACGACCCACCCTCAGCCTGATCGCAACTAGAAAAAAAAAAAACATTGAAAACCTATTATTATTATTGGAAGATAAAATTGTTTTTTGATACATTGCAAAAGAAAAACTCTGATTCTGTTATTATTTACCTTGATTTATTTTACTAAGAAATAAACAAACACGCACACACACACACACACACACGCGTGCGTATATATATATATATATATATATATATACATATATATTATATTATATAATATATTATCTATTATATATATGTATAAATATACATATATATACATATCTATAGTAATTTATATATATTTATATATTATATATAATATATTATATATTATATATATATATAGATTATATTATATATATATATTAATATATATATATAATATATATATATAACTATATATATAATATATATATATAGTATATTAATATTATATATATTATTAGATATAATAATTTATATTATATATATTATATATAATATATATATATTACCGTATAACTCTCTACCGAACACTTAAAGATAAGATAACTGAAGGTACACGAAAGTTCGAAAATCGTTCACCCCCTTATAGACCAATCTTATTGAAATGTCTTGAAAGTTCGTTACGTAATTAGAAAGAAAGAAAGTCTAGTTTCCTTATCAATCAATTAATTTGCATAACTCCTGTAAGAGGAATAGACATTATAAAAAATATACTAACATTCAAGTGTTTCAAAACGTGTTACAAATGATATAATCACGTTCCCTACTTGAAGATTACATTAAGCATGTGTGAATACTTATGTAATGATATTATTATTATTATCAATAATAAATATAAAAAAATCTATATTATTATTAATATATATATATTATATATATTATATAATATATAGTATATATATATATATATATATAATACACTCTATTTCAATGTATTATATATATATATATATATATTATAGATATATATATATATCTATAATAAATATATCATATCTATATTGTCACTTATCGATCGGAAGCTTATATTTTCATATACTGGAGAAATAGAGGGAGGCAGTCGTGCTGGACATATATAGTAGTAATACCTCGCAACCGGTGGGTTTTGAATAAGTCTTATAAGCCACAGTGTATACCTTATTATACTTTCATGTGTACACCTTTTTGTGAACATCCATTTTAGTTTTTTGTCGTTGTTAGTTGATTGATAACCACGGAATGACGTCATTATGCTGCTGACGGTATATTTTTGTCGTTGTTTGCTATTTGCTTGATTGTTGTGTTTGATACTGTATTGATAATATATATATACTATAATATATCTATATATATATATTTATTATTATATAATCTATATTATATAATTATATATATATATATAATATATATATATATATATATCTATGTAGCGGTACAGTTTGTCGAAGTCATTTTTGGCTGTGTTAGATTAAAGTTTGCTTTGAATTGAGATCTTGTGAATTTCCTTTTCTCGCTTAGCCGAGTTTTTCGTGCCTTGTAGGACCCTAAATGGTGTTGCCTCTTAGAGTAGCTCGCGCTACGCCTCTACTAACCGGGTTTAAGGGTTATCGTTGAAAGGTTTATTGTTATATTCTTATATTATTATTATATTCTATTATATTATAATTATATTATTATTTATGTATTATATTATTAATAAGTATTATTATTATTAGTATTATTATACAAATTAATTTTTTCATTATATATATTTTAACTATTATAGTATTATGATTGTTATTGTTATTGTTATTATTCATTGCTACTACTTATGCATTAAATTATTAATGTTTTTCATTAATATTATTATTTTATTATATTATATTTATTATTATTATATTAGGAAACATTATTATTATTATTGAACCTTCAGCTAGTCGAAAAATCGATTCCCAAGATATTGAAATCGATTTCAGCAGGGAATGATTTTTACGCACGCGAGCTATACACACTACCCCGTTAACGTGTAGGTCCTGTGCATCCCCCAAAATGAATGCTAGTAGAATGTTGAAAATTTGAGAAGGATTCTTTTTATTGAAATACCATTTTTAAAACGTGCTGGTACCGCCACCGGTGTTGCTCCGGTGCGGTGCGGGAGTTATAAACTATTTGTATAATAAAAAGACCAGAATGGTGTTTTATATATGTATCGAACCGTTATCTCGAATATGAATGGGTTATGAAGTTCGTATGGGTCTAGGGACCTCCGAAGAGGTCCAGAAAAAATGGACGAAATGCATAAAAGAAGTGGGAGTCGAATTCGGAGTCAGAGAAGGAAGATCGGAGAAAGAGTTGGCGTCAGAGGAGTCGGAGTTACACGGTACGGTGCTAAAGCGGTGCGGTGCTGAGTAAATAAACTTTCGTGTTAGTCCATATTGTACATAATAATGTTTATAAGTCGGTAGAACCTCGAATACGAGGCTTGTATCCGTAAAGGGTATCTGGGGCGTCCGCCCGAAGAGGGTGTCCCCAGAAGAAATAGGCACGGAACGCAAAACAGAAGAAGATGGAGGAAGGAAGTAGGAGGATGGAAGAAGGAGAGAGAAGGATGGAGAAGGAGTCTGAGAAGCGAGACAGAGTACCGGCACCGGTGCTGGGGCCGGTGCGGTGCTGCTTAGTAAACATCGTTTAGTCTCCAGACGGATCATTTCAATTTGTCAAATCTCGTTTTCTTTTATACATGTCAACTAAAATATTTTTGTTTGCACTATTTATATCATAAGTTCTTTTTCTATCTATCTTTGTGTTTAATTTTTGTTCAATTTAACTTTTTAATTTTTTTCAAATTTTTATTATTTTGTTATTTATTTTTACTTTACTTTGCTAAAAAAAATAATTTTTACAAATTTGTTATGCTTCATGCTTATAACGTAAAAAATTTACGTTTTTACACCATCTAAAGCGTAATCATAAATCAAACCACCCCCCACCGCTCCACCACCCATCCTATATCTATGGTTTATGGATCTAATTGATTCAAGCATATTTTGTATAACACATACAACACTCTAAATGTTTTATCCTCAATTCACACCCCACCCCCCACCCCACACCCCACCCACCCACCCCGTTACCCAATTCCGCTATTCGATTTGAGCACAAACAGTCACCTTTTTTAATGAATGAAAAATAGCATTATTTCAATGGCGATGATTCTTACTTTTGTTCTCATTTCACATTAATCTCTATATTTATTATGTAATATTTTTTCATATATTTTAAATTATTCTCTCAAAAAAGATAAGAGAATTTTATCGTAACATTATGAAAATTTTGTAAAAGACCGAATCGTCTTCTATCATGTTAACTCGTGCTAAAGCCACGAGTTGCACGAGATAGGAGTTCGACTCTGATATTATATTATATCTAATATATATATAATATATAAATAATATTAGTATATATATTATATATATATATAATATATTATAATTAATAAATACTAAAAATATATATATATAATATATATATATATAATTTATTATATTAATATTATATTATATATATATATATACTTATAATATATATATATATATACATATATAATATTATATATATTAATATATATATATATATTATATAATATTATATATATATATATATATATATATATATAAGTATTATGAAATGTCTTGCTGTTCAGATGGTAGCATTACCATCATTACTGGCTGTTATCAATGCTCCTCCTCTAATTTCAGAGTAATTACCAATGACACTCTTGTGACCCCTACTCTTTCTGACTTAGTCCACGGTTCCCCAACCGGTTGTTTAGGCCCTCCCGGGGGTCGCACGTGTTTTCTGGGGGAAGGTCCCTTGGATTTCCAAATTAATGTCTCCATTGTATTAAAACTTAATTGAAGTTATAATAGGTAATTATATATATATATATATATATATTAATATATATAATATATTATATTATATATTAATATATATATATATATATTATATATATAATAATATATATATAGTTAGTAATAATATGGGGTATTCAGTATTTTAGTAGTACAAAGCTTTAACAAAATATTTATATGATTGAATATATATATAATATATTAATATATAATATAATATAATATATATA
>JABUQX010075388.1:0-2500 GCA_015478945.1 Trachelipus rathkii
AGAGAGGATATTCTTCAAACGACGTAAGATGATATCAACTCTTCCCACTTATAAACACAATTAGCTATTATGTATAACCACCACACTATAGATCTCTCATTATATACTCATATGATTCAAATCAATCCTCATATACACTCAAGAAACCTATAAGTCTAAATATATCTCGGCGATACAGAATATTAAGCGATTAATCCGATAGGAAATAGCGTGTTTCTCGTGGATCACGGATTGGAGCCGCCGTCGACAGCTTGTTCTTTTTTAAATGCTGTTATATAACAGCCTCTCGCATGTTATACTTAATCAATTACGGGCGGCTCACTAACCTTTTCACAATCTACATATCAACTCGTTTCAATTTTGTAACGCAATGTACCGTCATCAAGTGACATAATACTATTTTCTATTTTCTCGGATCGTTCTAAACTTAATTCTTCTACATATTATCTCTACATTGTATATTCAATTTTGACCAACTTTCGCATAAAAAAAAAGGAGAAAATATATATCGTAAAACATTAAGAAATTGCCTGGCGCCCTTAAAATGACATCTATCACTCGAGTTCTTTCTACCTTCAAAACCTTATCCCGCTACACTTAAAACTGGGGCAAACCTATGTTAACGGAACTACCCTTTCTTCCACGATCTCCTAATCCATCTTCACGCTCCACGTCACATGCATGGCAGGACTTTCACGAAAGTAGCTCGCTCGGAAATTTATGAGTGCACGCGAGTCCCCTCTGATATATATAAATATATATATTATAGATAGTATATATGTAATATATACTATATATATATATATATATAGATTTATATAGTGATAAAAAGTGATTTGATAATAGGGACGTTTGGAAGAAAAGTGAGTATAGCTTAATGATTTTGCCAGTTATTATTTAAGGTAGGGGATAAGTAGTTTTTGAGAATAGGAAGTGAATTGTAAGTATAATAAGGTGCGGTTTAGAACGTGAGGTATTAAGATGGAGTAGAAAGTGTTGAGGGAACCGGTATACATGTTATATTGAAAAAGTGAGTATTAATGTCTAAGTGGTAGAGTATATATTATCAGTTATTTATGTGATTATGGAAAAAGTGGAGGAAATGAATATGATATGACATAGAGTTTTATAGGGTACCCATCTAAAGTTATCAAGTTGTGAAATAAGGCCTATTATAGGGTATAGGGTGAGAACCTAGTCCTAGGTTTATCTTCAAGTAATATTCCATCCCGTATATATAATGAGTAATTTTCCTTGATGAATGAGTAGATGTATTGTTAGTGAAATATGTAAGATATGAGTGAATATATAGTGGATTGATTTAATGTATTAAAGAGAGGGGGAAAGAGTATTTAAGTGGTATTGGGTGGTAAGAGTTATATTCATACTCACTTCACTATATTTAATCTCTATATATATATATTCCATTACATATATTTAAAAATTTCGTTTATTCTATACCTTCATATATATATATATCCTCTCTACCGCGTATATATATCCTCATCACTACTAGATATCTAACCTCTACGTAGTTGTACTATCGGCCTCAACACTATACTCATATTATATCTCACTACTTATATCTCACCTTAGGTATCATAATATCAATAATATCCTATACTTCCGGTATATATATATAATAATATCATCTATAGTCACGTTATAGTCGTATGTATAACTATATGATAATATAACCTATCACTAACTGACTACTCTCTCTATATATTACGCTCTATAGCTCACTATTTATATACCTTATCCTTACTATCACTACCTATAATCCCGATACTACAGTATATTTATATACTATAATACCTCCTCTATTATACTCATTATATCTATATACTATAACTCACTATATAGTAATCATACCTATACTATATACCTATAGCTTATACATTATAGTAATATATATATCCTCATATACTTACTACCCTCATATACTATACTACATGGTTAGTTTAGCCATCTTTAAACATTACTAACTACTACATCTACTATACTCAGTACTATCACTTTATATATTAGAACCACTTCTCTATACCTACCTACTAGTACCTACTAGTCTATATATTACATATAATACGTATAAAAGGTATATCACCTATCATATACTTATATATATTATTTAATAGTACTATATATCTATAGTAATATGTGGTATAATATCATCATGATAGTATTATATGCATAGCTCTTATACCCTATATCTATATACTCGCTACTCACTATATATATAAGTATATAGTTATATAATATATAATACTATATATCATCTAATATGATAATATCCTATATATATATATATATATACTATGAGTATATATTTATATACATAGCTCTATAATTTACCTCACATCACTATTATACCTATACCTATATACAATACCTCATATAATGTATCACTACTCCTACTATATATACCCCTTTATACTATATATACCTCCGTATATGATATCATTATACTATAGTAGTATATCCTGATACTATCACTATA
>JABUQX010075388.1:5000-10000 GCA_015478945.1 Trachelipus rathkii
ACAATAATAATATATATATATATAACTATATATATATATATTCTTAATATATGTATGTAACAGCAATAATATTATATATATAACCAATAATAATTCAGTGGCGTATCCAGGTTTTTTTTTCGGGGACCCGGACAAAGGTGTTTTCTTAACATAATAACATATATGTAATATATAATAATATATGTAATAATATATAATAATAATAATATATATATAATAACTAATAATAATATAATAATATATATATATATATAACATAATATATATATATATAACAATAATAACTGTATATATATATATATATATATATATATATATATATAGTGGAAGGACCAAATATTAAATTTCTAAGAAAAAAAGGGAATAATTTATTTAAATTTCTAAAATCATCTTACCTGATGTTTACTTTAATCGCCGGGCAAGAGAGTGAGAAAAGTTCGAGATAACATCTTTCAGTTTTTATGTCAATATTTCGATGTAATTAGAAGAGGGCAAGTTTAGTAAGTCTTTCGTCTCCAGTAGTATTTCTCAAGTAGGTTTTCAGAAGTCATAATGTTGAAAAGCTTCTTTCTACTGAAGCATTAAACACGGGTAAAATTGCCAGTATTTGCAACAAGATGCAAATATTTGTAAATTGTGAATTCGAACAAGAAACTAGTTTGTCTATTGCTGTTTTTGGACGATCTGTGCTGTGATGTTATTTCAACTTCCATAAATCCCATTCTGCTTTTACTAAATCCTCAATTCACTGTCAATTGGGCTCTCGAGAACTTCCTTGTAAAATGTTACATCTTTTATCTTCTCATATGGCGCATTACACCTGTTCTATATGACAAATTGCAAGAAAGATATAATTTCTTTATGATTTAAAAACCTCTCTCCTAATGCAGATATTAAATCATCCAAAAATGGTATAAAAATGGATGTGTGATAATAAGTCTGTGGGTTGGAAGTAGGAATGTTGGGTCTGTATTTTGGAATTTGTTAATTCTTGGTACAGCAATTTCAATACCCAGCTCAGATTCAGATGTCGCTTACACATTCTTCAAAAATCTACTGAAATTCTAATGTTGCATTTTCTCTGATGGCTTCAAGTTTAGTTTTAACTAAATTCACTTCATTATATGCACTCACCAAATCAATAACGTGTGTCTGCAATCGTTTTGAAAAATTGTATGTTAAACTTAAGTCTGTTTAAAATAAAAAAGGAAATCATAAAAGATGCACTATAATCAATGTTTAGAATTAAGGTAGCTTTTTTTGACTGATCTCCAACTTCACATTTTATTTGTTCTAAAGCTACCATTATCGGGTTTATCATCTATTTAAATAATAAACCCGATTCATGCCGTTGGCACCAGCGAGCTTAGCAAACTTTTTTAATCTCTTCTTGCGACTCTTAGGAAAAAGTTCTTCTATTTTTTCTTTAAAAACTTTTGTCCTCTTAACACTTGCAAAAAAAATGTACAACGTTCTGATATTATTCCAATTGCACTTCGAATATTCTGAACTTTAGATGCGTCTGTGAGGCATAAATTTAAGCAATGCAAAAGCAGTGAGTATAAATAGTTTGGTGACATTTTTCCTTTATTACTCTCTGAACATCCCTGAACTCACCACTCACTGCTGTTGCACCGTCATACCCCTGTCCTCTTAGATTATTCATAACAAAACCAAGTTCAATTACTTTTTCTTCAATTAATTTTGCAAGACTTATTCTCGTCAAATCATTTACTGAGACTAAACACAAAAAAATCTTTTTTGACGGTAAGAGTATCAATATAACGCAAACACAGCGAAAATGGTTCCATCTGGGACACATCGGTCGTCTCAAGGCTAAGACAGTAGAAAATTTTCTTTTATTTATGTTTTGCACAATTTTACGTTGAATGAAATGCGCAAATAACTGAATTAGAGCATTTTGGACTGTGGAACTGGCATACATGGCATTTCTAGCACTAGTTTTTAAATGTTCTGAAAGAACATGGTCTCCAGCATTAGCACGATATCTTAAAAGACTCCGAAATTTGCCATCGTTTCCCACAAGCCAAGAGAGTTCGATTCGACCTGAGTCATGATGTCCACGTAACGATATATTTTGCTTACCACAGAATCGAATTGTTTCAACACTTGAAATTAGTAGCTTTCTAAAGTCTTCAGCCTCCCTTTTCTTCTGACTGTAAATCTGTTTGTCGATGCTCTCGATTTTTTCTTGAACCTGCTTTTCTACAGCAAATCTCTTTTCTATGGATTCTTTGTGATATTTAGTTGCCTCGTGTTTTTAAAAGATTCAATGACTTTCTTTTAGTTTGAATACGGTCTTGAGACAAAAACACCCAATTCCTGGTGTTTTCCTTTACCTTCTTCTTTTGTTTTCAAAAATAATACACAATTTGAGCAATAAACCCCAACGTTTTTATCGAGTAAGCTAACCACTTAATATCATCAAGCCACTTTCTTTTAAAATATCTTTCCCGACCTTTGCCTTCCTGAGCAGGAAATATATATTTTGAATCTGGTTTCCAGAGATATTTTAATATTTCCACTTTTTCCTTATTGCTAAATACCGTACCTTTGAAATTGCCAATATCGTTCAGATTAACAATCCTTTCTGTATTCCTTGATTGCGCCTGACTTATAGACGTTTGTGAAGGAAAAAAAATCACCGTCTACTTGAGATTTTTCAGCTGTTATCGCAGTTACAGAAGTTCCAGGAGAAACTGATTCATTGAGTCCGAGAACCTCACTCTTTAAATAACAGGAATCTTTATTACTATAGTGCTTACTTTTTTTGTGGAAAAAGTCTCTAATATCTGTTCTTCTTTTCATATATATATATATATATATATATATATATATATATATATATATATATATATATATATATATATATATATATATATATATATTTAATTTTTCTCTTCATATAACTGCTGCTGCTGCTATATATACTCTCTCACTATATATATATTATATTTAATTTTAAAGTTGAACAACAACAAGAATAAAAAATATTAAACACAAAGTGCAAAACTATAACTATTCACTAGCAACTTTTATAACCTTAAAACAATAGATCGATAGCTTTACACTGACACCACAATGTTATCTCATTCACTCAAACCATGCTTAACAAGCAGAAGAGAGAAGAGAATTAGGACTCATCTCTCTCTTATCCAATATATATATATATATATATATATATATATATATATATATATATATATATATATAGGTATATATATATATATATATATATATAGCATATATATATAACTGCTATATATATATATATATATATATATAGATATGGAGAGGTTTTCTCTTTCTCCTGTAAAAAACTACAATAGGCTTGTGAAAGTTTGTTCCTGACAGCGACGATTTATATAAAATGATTTTAACCTCTGCACTACATCTTATTTATTAGCGGATATGATACTTAAAAATTTTTAGTGTCCTAAAATTTCGGTGGAGATACATGTTTATTTAAAAAAGATACGACACTGTATTTTATATATATATATATATATATATATATATATATATATATATATATATATGTCTGTTTATATATATATATATATATATATATATATATATATATTCATATATAACTATATATATATATATATATAACAACATATATATATATCTTCTTCTTTCTTTCTTTATCCCTTTTTTCCCAAGATTGGGGTAAGGAGCGCTGCAAGCATCGGAAAGAAAAGCAGTAGGAGAGTATGACAAATGTCGAAAAAGAAAGCCCAACCTTACCGCCCCTCTGTACCATTAATTGGTGAAAACTCGTCACAGACAGAAAATCCACCCTAGAGCTTCATGGGACCGCGACGGACCTTCACTATGGTAAATCGTCAATGTAAGGGGTTCATCCCTTGGCCCAGGTGGGCCACAAGCCCATGCCCTCATACAAAACCCCGCCATTCTCTCCTATCATGCACATTTATTCTCGCTACTCTGCCAAACTCACATTTCTCTCCTTCAGACATTCGTTCCACCGACTCAATCCACTCTCTTCGGTCTCCAGCCGGTCGGTTCTAACACACTCCACCCACTAATACATCCAGCAACCAACCGACTACCATTCATCTTTCCACATGACAAACCATCTCAACATACTTTCATTTAGTATTCTCTCATTTGCCCCTTTCTTCCACCACACCTCTCTCTAATACGTTCATTTTACCACTCATTTATTAATTCTTTTTCACCTAGCATTGCCCCCTATGTATATATAGCAACAACCAACCTTATATATATATATATATATATATATATATATATATATATATATATATATATATATGCTATATATATATATATATATATATATATATATATATATATAGCTTAGTGGTGTTGCAGATATCTGTATTTGCATGTGCGAAAGAAAGTGCGAAATTTTAAATGAAAAGAAACATATTCTTTCCGAATCCATCGAAATAAGTAAGGATGCATGTATAAATTTTATCATAGCTAATCATGAAACCAAATTTCTTTCTTAATCCTAGCTAATGCTAATTGGAAGTATTCGCAACTTAGGAAATAAAGGAATAGAACTACTTATTTTAATCAATGTGTGACTGACCAACATGATAAAAAAAAAAAAAAAAAAAAAAAAAAAAGTAAAGCCTCCGTAATCAAAGTTGGAGGTTGTCCTCGACTTTCGAAACACCAACGTGGTGGTGGTACAGTGCGCTTCAAATGACACACCGCTCATTTGATGGCAAGGAGTTTTTGATATTATCTGTAGGGTCAGTTCCTAAAATGAATCAAAGCATATTAATAGTCAATGATTAAATCATCACCGACAATGAGATTTGAGTTCTAATATCATATAAGAAAATAACTAAAAGATTAAATAATGCTGTTTCCATCATAATGTTATTCCACTGCTAAAATTATTAAAAACAATGTTATCTTTATCAAGTGCATCACAATAGTTCAAAGAATCATGTTATGATGCAGATATGCTGCAAAATATT
>JABUQX010075388.1:15000-20908 GCA_015478945.1 Trachelipus rathkii
CCACTTCCTACATGGAACTGATAGACTGGGGGAATACTCCTATTACCCCCCCACCTCTTCTTGATGATATTAGTGATGATATTTTGGTTAGTAATCAACAAATTCTCCTACCAAAGTATCCATGTCATTCGGTCGATGTTGAAAGAAATGTCAAAGATGTTTCCGCTGTTTCTAGTAGGGTCGTTGATCATACTTCTCGACATGGTGCAATACTACAAACCAAACATTCTCTAATCGAAATACCTTCAGTACAGAAAAAATCTGATTTTCTATGAGATTTTGTACTATGCAGGTTGTTTAGCATGTAAGAATGTAAGGATATTTAAGCTATACTGTATATCTGGCTATATATATATTTTTGTTTTTAAATAAAAAGATTCAAGGTAAAGTTTGGGTATGAAAACAAATCTTGAAGAACTTACTTTTAACACATTTCAGTTTGTATCTGAAGAGAGCACCAAAATAAAGGTTGTTTCAAAATCTGCTACAACTTTTGTATGTTTTTCAAGCCTAGCTTAATATATATATATACTATATATATATATATATATATAATATATATATATATATATATATATAATAATAACAACAACAACATATATATATATATATATATATATATATACTCTTTCTCCTCTTCTATATATACACTTATATATATATGTACTTAATATCCTCAATCTTTCTCTTTATATATATATATATATATATATATATATATATATATATAACTATATATAATAACTTAACAATATAACAATAACCAACATATGTATATATATATATATAACTATATATATATATATATATATATATACTATGCTATATATATATATATTTCTTTTCTTTCTTTCTTCACCTACCTTATTTTCCCAAGATTGGGAATAAGGTGCGCGCTACTGAAGCATCGGAAAAGAAAAAGCAGTAGGAGAATATGACAAAAGTCGAAAAGCCCAGCCTTACCGCCCCCTCTGTACCATTAATTAGTGTAAGCTCGTCACAGACAGAAAATCCACCTAAAGCACAAACTGGGACAAAGCTGGGACCTCACTATGGTAAATCGTCAATGTATGAGATTTCATCCCTTGGCCCAGTGGGCCACAGCCATGCCCCCATACAAAACCCGCCATTCTCTCCTCCATCATGCACCTTTATTCTCGCCTCTGCAAACTCATTTCTCCTTCAGACATTCGTTCACCGACTCAATCCCACTTTCTCTTCGGTCTCCCAGCCCGGTCGGTTCCAACACACTCTCCACTATACATCCGCCCAACCAACCGACTATCATTCATCCTTTCCACGTGAACAAACCATTTCAACATACTTTCATTTATTCTCTCATTTGCCCCTTTCTTTTCTTCACACCACAACTCTCTAATACGTTCCATTCCTCATTTCATTAATTCTTCTCACCTAGCATGCCTAAGATTGTCATCTGAACACATTGAACTAGATCTATATTTCTTATTCCAGACCATAGTCTCACTACCACACAATAACACAGGGTAACAACACCCCTCATGTAAGACTCTACCACACTCAAGACTTAGTCCCCTTTACATTCACCAACGATTTAATTGCACCCAACAACCTTCCTGCCATTCACAACTTTCCTACTACCTCTGCATCATCCGTTCCCTTCTCTTCTTTTACCTAAATATTTAAACTCAGACACTTGCTCCAGCTGCTCACCATCTATCATAACTTCACACTGAGGACTTGTCCTCACTCACAACCATAACCTTACTCTTATCTACGTTTACTCAAACCCGTCCTTTTACATACCCTGCCATCTCTCTACCAATCCTCAAACTCTCTTCAGATTCATAACACAAAACAAATCATCACATATAATAGGTAGGGCGCCCTCACTTCTCTCCATTCTCCATCATTCTAACACCATTTCCTGCCATCCCCACCTCGAATTCTTTCATAACCCCATCCATATACAAATTGAATAACCAAGGAGACATAACACAACCCTGTCCTACTTTAATCCTAAACCAATCACCAGTGATACCATTTATTCTTACACAGGCTTCACTATGGTCATGCATACTTTTTGATTCCATTCAGAATCCTACCACCAACTATCATATATCACTAATACCTGCCATAAGGCTTCCCTATTAACTCTATCCATACCCCTGTTGTAAATCCATAAAACCTAAATATAATTTATTCTTCTTCTCCCTCATTTTCTCAATCATTTGTTTCAATGTAAAGATTTGATCCATCCTCTACCACTCCTAAACGCGCCTTGTTCTTCACCAGTCAATCCAGTCCCTCCAGTCACTCGACACTCTTTCGACAAAATACCAGCATATACCTTCCCTACAACACTCAATAAACTTATTCCCCTATAATTTCTACAGTTCCCCTTTTCTCCCTTACCCTTATATAAGGGTACTATTACCGCTCTCCTCCAATCCCTTGGAACTATACCCTCCATAAACGCTTTATTACACAACTTCCAAATCCAATCAATCACCATCTCGCCTCCGCTCTTGATCATTTCACCAGTAATTTCATCTATACCCGCCCAGATTTACCATTCTTCCAACTTTCTCACCCACCCATTACCTCCTCCTTACTAATAACCTCATCCCCAAAATACCTATTCCTTCTTGCACCACATCAAAACCACACACATTCACTAACACCTCATCATTACTGTTAATATTGTGCAGATTTTCGAAGTGTTCTTTCCACACTCCCCTCACATCCATTCATCAGTTACAAAAGCACCATCCCTATTCATTATTCTAAGCAGATTCCCCTTATTCTCATTCTTAACCTTTCGCGCTTCCTTCCAGAAAAGCTTCCTATTTCCTTGTATGTCCTCATTCATCATCCCTTCAAACTGTTCATTTACCTCTTGTTTTCTCTACGTATGCACCTTTAGTATTTCTTTTTTTCCTCTATATAATTCCAAAGCATCTTCTTTTGAAACTTCATCATTTGCTTTTAGTACATTCAACCACGCTTCTTTTTTACCTTTAACCGCTTTCATCACCTCTTCATTCCACCATTCGCTGTTAACATTCTTACTTCCTACTTTAGCACATCCACACACTTCCTTTTGCACCACTAACAATTGCTTCCTTCATTTGCCTAGATTTGTTCAGTATCAACTTGTTCACATTCAACCGATTTACTAGCGAGCGCTCTTGCATACTTATCTTATTGTCTTGCTCACTTAACTTCTCACTCTTAATTTTACCTACTTCCTTTCGTATCACCATCCTCTCCATCAAGCCCCCACTAACTTAATTTTTACATAGAACAACATAATGATCCGATAATCCCATTCCTAAACCCCTCACTGATTTAACATCCAACACATACTTCAACATCTCCTTCTTCACCAACACTATATATATATATAACCAAATATATATATATATATATATATATATATATATATATATATATATATATAACTATATATATATATATATATATATATATTATTGATGTATTGTGTGCGATATGTGTGTAGATGTGTGTGTGTGTGTGTGTGTGTGTGTGTGTGTGTGTGTGTGTGTGTGTGTGTGTGTGTGTGTGTGTACGCAAGATTTGACTTATGGGTTATATCACAGGATAAAAAGTTACAGCAGTTGCAATTAAATAAAATAACAAGTCTACAACAGTTGCAATTAAAAAAATTTGTGTCATGAGGTGAGTAAAAATAAAAATACCTATTTGAGAAACGTAAAGTAATGTTTATGGTGGTTGGCTAGTACTGAGTCTTGAGTAGTAACTAATATTAAATCTAAACTAGCATTAGACGCCTTGGATTTTCAGCGAATTTCGCAATTACGTTTGCTTCCAATTCGTTCATTTTTTCACTTACTAATTTTCTATGAATACTCATCCCACATAGTCCATTAAGCCTGTCTTTCTTCATTGTTTTCTGCCAAGTCTTTACTCTTCGCAGAGTGCTGAAAGACCTTCTTTCAATGGTACTGATTGAACACGGTATCACCATTGCAATTAATAGAAAGGTTTTTGATTTGAGAAAAAAGGGGTCGGCTTCTTTAATAACTTCGGCAAGTTCCAAGTCTTTCAACTTTTGCTTAAGGTATACCGTAAGTCGGTTTCGGTATGAATTTTATTGACATCAAGATCATAAAACTCCCTGAAAACATTTTACTTTCTCACACAAATTACCTACGGGGACCTAACATAAGAAACGGATGCAAATGAGAAAGATAAAATGCTGGCACGTTTTTTCTGAAAATCTAGTCTCTAAAGAGGATGGAAGTGAGTCAAGATAAGGCACAAGTACCAGAACGCTTCCAATATTCAGCTGAAGTTTCAGCAGGATGATTTGCTTTATGTTGTTGAGATTGTACTTTTCTAGGTGGTGCAAGTTCTACTAAGAACTCAGCAGTAATAACATTGGCGGATAAGAGCAGATCAACAATTATTTGATCAGTAGTTTTACATTGGTAACTTTGGATATGATCAGTACCCACTGCTTAAGGTAAATATTTCTTGTTTGAATAATGTTATTATATTTCAATTAAAGCAAAATATTTGGTTGTTACGGAAGAGGTAATAATGACATTGGCGAACAGAATAATAAGAAAACTATTTTTCTTGTTTTGATTGTTGCCTTTAACAATTTTTATCATATATGTATGGAAAATAGCATTACTATGATATTTTTTGAGTCCAACGGGTTTCACAAAGTTTAGGCAAGTTGGGAATGTATTTTCATTTTAGGTTGGAGTCTTTGAAAAAGTTTGTCTTATATTGTGGCAATAGTTTCAAATTTACGGAATAATGTTTAGGTCATTAATGACCAAATTAAGCCGATGGCTTACATAGTGAAAATATAATCTTTTTCATATTTTCCCGCAGTTTCTTTTGAACTATGTTTACCCTGCCAATGCTGCGCAGCTGTCGTACCCTGACCAACGCATAGACTCGGCTTCAAACTTTTCTAAAAACAAATCAATCTTTTTGGCAATGGTTCAAGAACTTCAAGAACTTTAAACCCCAGAAATTCTTCTCGAACAGTCATTTTTTCAAGATCGAAAAACCTTAAGGCTATATATAATTATTGTTCGTTGCCTAACAAATCCGCAGTTTCATTTGCCAATATGGGGTAGATACAAAAAAAATTTTGCAACCACGACAATCATGTTTTTTATGATAATTCCACACAAATTGATCAGTTCATATTGAATCATCGGAGAAGTCCAGACTGAATTCTTCTGTCCTTGAATATGTTCTTTCAATTCCACATCACCACATTCTATTCGCAGCTTAATCAGGTCTTCAAAAATTCACTCATGCAGGTCTTTACCTCTTAAAGGTAAGTCATGGTCTTCAAAATTGCTGTAATATTTCTTTTATTTTCTGCAATTATTTTTTGATGTGTTGTCTGCAGCTGAATATCAACGGGTACGCTTTCCGTGACTGATTTAACAGTTTTGGCAGCCGTCAAATGCTATCGACATACTGAGAGTTCTAGCAGAGAATAATGTAAGAAGAAGCCAGCTGTATAAAAGCACAAAGCTAGTTGACTTTAAGCCAATATGAAAAGGAAAACACATTAAAACTTTAAAAAAAATAATATAATACGTTTATAATACGTTCTTAATTAGTAATTACTACTTCATTATCTATCGATTGATGTATTTTTTCAGTTTTTTTTACTAACAAACCCTTAAAAACGTCGTCTGGCAAACATATAAAGTTCATAATTTTTTTTCGCTAAGATTTAGTAATTATATTCTTTATATGTATATAGATATATATATATATATATATATATATATATATATAAATATATATATATATATATATATATATATATATATATATATATATATATATATATATTTATAACTGCTCTATATATATATATTTATATATATATATATATATATATATA
>JABUQX010075389.1:5000-17499 GCA_015478945.1 Trachelipus rathkii
CGTTTGAGGGATGATCAAACAAATGTATTCCAGATAAAATGATAATGATATATACTATATATATATATACTATATATATATATATATATAATATATATATATATATATATAATATATATATATTATATATATAATATATATATATATATATATTATATATATATATTATATATATATATATTATATATATATTCTTTTTTTTGTTCTCTCTTTTTTTTTATATATATATATATAATATATATACTACTATATATATAAAAGTATAATATACTTTTTCTGAGGTCATCTTATGAAATGTATTTTAATAACAACTTTTGTAGACTGATTTTTTTTACCCATTATAATCTACATTTCACCCTTAATGATTAAATTTTTCTATCTTTTCGCGATCCGTAAATTTACGCCTCTTCATTTAGACTTCTGTACCTATATATATATATATATATATAATATATATATATATATATATATATATATATATATATATATATATATATATATATATATATATATATATATATATATATATATTTTTATTATATATAATTTATATAAATATATATACTATATATTTATATATATCTAATATATATATAATTATTATATATATATATATATATATATATATATTATATATATATAATATATATATATACATACATATATATGACCTTTTACAGAGTCAATGATTTACATTTACGTTGATTTTTACGTTTAATAGCTTCCATTCGAAACAAGAATATCAGTTCGAAGAAATTGTCTTCGTTTAATTAACGGCTTTTCAACAATTTTGTTTCCTTTTCTTTATTTCGAATAAAAGAGCTCTGCTGGCAAGTTTCAGAGCTCCTCCAATTACTATTCATTTTTATCAGTGTTGAAATCTTTTCCTTATTTAATTTTGATTGCGTAAAAAGTAATTTTGATTGCAAAAAGTAATTTTGATTGCGTAAGAAGTTTATTCCATTTGTTTGTTTCATATAGTTTTTTTTTATAATATGTACTATATTAAACAATAATGCAAGATTGTTAACAATTCAATAGAATAACTGTTATTTCTTATTCAATTCAATAAAAAGAACTGAATTTAAAGAGAAAGGACATCTGCTCCTTCGAAAGTTTATTTTTATTTCAAGTATATTATTGTTCCTTAGGACAATTATATATATATATATATTATATATATATTATAATTATATTATATATATATATTATCATATATATATATATATATTATATATATAATAATAGTATATATATATTAATATATATATATATACTATATTATATATATATATATATATATATATATATATATATATATATATGGTACATATATATATGTATATATATGAGTACTTTTTTTTATGTTGAAAAAGTTAAAAATGCAGTATAATTGACCAGAAATTGCTTTCGGTGTGAAGCTCAGATTCTTTCCTTTTTTTAATTTTTATTAAAAATTGTATGAACTTATTTCGAATTGTGTTTAGTTATTAATTATTTCTTAGGTACGAATTTTCGTTCAAATAATAAAATGATAATTTACCGTTTTATTATTAAAATTAAATGATAAATACATTTTAAACAAATAGCTTAAAAGGCAAAATATAGAAAAGATGCCGCAGGAGAATTTTCGAAAAGTATGACACTTACAGGAAACCAAATACATATTTGGGATCAGCGTATAAGCTTATTACCGGAATGTAAAAAAAAACTAAATAAAAAAACTAAAATAAAATAAAAAAAACTCGAAAAACTACGACACTTACAAAAACAATAAATTAATTATATTTGGAATCAGCGTATTAAAGCTTATTTAATGCCAAAGGTCGTTTATGATTTAGACTAACGAATACCCAAAGGTAGACCGTTGATACCAGGAGTCGGGTCTCTCGGCTCTAGGTGGACGACGGGGCTCTGTCCCCCATCGGCTCGACCCCCTAAAATAGCAAAATATTTTCCTTACTTCAAATTTTTTGGGGGCTCGAGCCGATGGGGGATAGAGGGGGGACCAAACGACTTTACATATAATAACCTGCATGCGATGATGCAAATATATAATTTGTTTTTCTTGTAGGTGTCGTACTTTTCGAGTATTTTTTGTTTGTTTTTTTTACATTCCGATAATAAGCTTTATACGCTGATTCAAATATGCATCTTTGGTTTCTGTAAGTGTCATAACATTCTCGAGATAATTTCTTCCTGGCCTCCTTTTCTGAATTATGCATGCTTTAAAAAAAATTAAAATATTATTAAACTGGATAAAGTTTAATAAAGTAGCAAATCGTACAAAAATATTTTTTTGTTATTCGCTCATTTCCTTGGCTTCTCTCTCTCTCTCTCTCTCTCTCTCTCTCCTCTCTCTCTCTCTCTTCTCTATATTATATATATATATATATTATATATATATATATTATATTAATATATATCATATTATTTATATATATATATATATATATATATATATATATAATATATATATAGTAATTATATATATATATTATTAATATATATTATTTATAATATATATATATATATTATTATATTATATATATATATATATATATATATATATATATATATTATATATAATATATATAGATATATATTAACAATATATTTCTTTTTAAAAGGAACATTAAATTTGAAATATGGCTTGATCTTCAATAAAATTGATTTTTATTCTTTTTCTTTGTCAAAATGAACTCTACGCTGCTTAACTTTGAACTAAATTGGCAATACTTTACCTAAAATTTTATGACTAAGAAAAACGCGGGACATTTAATATATACCTTATATTATATTATATATAATTTTTATATTATATATATATATATATAATTATATATATATATTTATATATATATATAATATATATATATATTATATATATTTATATAATAGGCCAGCATGCCCGAGAGGCCAGGCATGTAACTAGAAAACTATAACATCTACAGGAAAATAAATAAAAAAAATTATTAATTCAGCAAGCAATTTCATCGACGAAACTTTAAAAAAAAATATTTTTATTCTATAATTATTAATAACCTTAAATATTAGTAATATACTTAGCTGGCACAGCGTACGTGGTGATTGACCTGAATCCCTGCATTAACTTCAAGAGCAAGAGTTACCAAATGATATTTTTAATTTTTACGCTTTGGAGAAAACGTTATTTTTTTCTTTTTATATTCTTTTAGGGGGTTTCGAGCCGACGGAAGGCGACCAGAAGGGGGGACGAAGTCCCCCCGTTGTCCCCGGTAGGCCGAGAAACCCAACTCTGTCCATCTTTAACTTTTACCCGTGGGTATTCTTTAGTTTAAAAAAAAAAAAATTGCAATATTTGGCCTTTGCCGCATCCCTGGGGTCTCGAGCTACTTGTATTTCAAAAAACCGTAATTTTCCAACATTTTTTAAAATTAAAAAATTTTTAAAAAGCGTTATTTTTTTTTTTTATTTCCTGGGTAAAATGTCTCCTGATTAATAAATGATATTTATTTTTTCCTGTAGCTGTTATTATTTTTTAGTTACATGCATGCTATTATATTACCATATATTATATATTATATATAATATAATAATATATATTTTATATAATATATAATAATATAATATATATATATAATATATATATATTATATATATAATTATATATAATTTATATATCTAATATATCTTATATATTATATATATATATATTATATGCTCAATTTTGCTTGAAGTGACAAAACTTTTGAAATCACAAATCCCATATTTTCACCTAAAATATTTTTAGCAAATTTAATTTTTTCCCTACCAATTTATTGCTGCGTTGTGAAGCTCAAAAACTTTAAAAAGGTTTCAACTTGCCACAATTGTCCGACATGGAAAATGGTCGCACGCCATTTACTTCAAAATTTTCAGGAGGTGTCAAAAGCGTCGACAGGATTTTTGGTCGACAGCATTTGGTCGACAGCATTTTGGTCGACAACATTTTCTTATAAGGTGTCCGATTAAAACATCGATTAATCGATTAATCATTAAATTTATATATATATATATATATATATATATATATATATATAATAAATACCACAAAAATATATTATATAAAAATATATAATATGGTATATATATATATAGTATTATATATATATACGGAAAATAGGGGCTCGGAGCGACGGGGAACAGAAGGGGGGGACGATTTCCATACCCCGTAGGGGAGGGGCGGAGGAACCCCCGCGACACCCAAATACCAAGGGGGTTCCGGAGACCATCCCGGAGGGGGGATTAGTCCTACCCGTAGTTTCCCGGAAGGCGCAGAGACCCCGACTCCTGATACCTATTTGCTATTAAGGAATCTCTTTAAGTTTAAAAAAAAAAATAAAATAAATAAAAAAATCTTATTTTTGATCTCTTAATTCCCTGGTACATAATACAATTCATAATCGATATATTAAAAAAAAATTTTGTTCCAAATCGTCGACACATTTTTAAAAAAATGTCATATTGTCGACAGGATTTTGGTCGGCAACTTTTTGTCGACTATTTACCTGTCGACCATTTGACCTTCGACAATTTGGCCCTAGCTTCGAAAGGTTTTGACTAGTCATTTTTTTTTATTTTCATTTTCATTCTCGATAGATTAATTAATAATTAATACTTTTATAATTACAAAATATTATATTATATATAATATATATATATATAATATATATATAATATATATATATATATATATATATTTATTATTATATATATATATATATATATATATCTATATATATTATTATTATATTTATATACTATATATATATATGTAAGCATCTTTTTATCGTATAACATAAAAATTCAACCAAAAAAAAATTCGCTTTTTCTGTACAACCATTAGAAAAGGTTGCACGATCTAAAAGTACCAAAAAAAAGTACCACGCCAAAGCATGCGTCTCCTACTTGAATTATTTTTAAAATATAGGAATTTTTTTTGTGTTTAATACATTGATTTTTATGTTCACATACATCTCATTAACTTTGTTCTAAATAAAGTTTTCTTAAAAGTTTATAGTTTTTGCTCCCTTCACGTTGGTACTTCACCTATATATATTTATATATATATATATTATATATTCAAAATTCTTTTATTTTAATTATACTATGAAATAACTTTATAAATATATATATTGGCATATATTAAATATTAATTTTATTATTATATATATATTATATAATATACTATATCTTCACCTATATATATATATATATATAATATATATATATATATTCAAAATTCTTTTATTTTTATTCTCCGTATATTTCAATTATTATTATAATTTTTGGTATTTTTTTAAAAAATCCACCTCAGTAGTATATGCCGCTACTACGGCAGATGCCAGATTTGTAGCTAAATCTGGCAACCTGTCGATACATATATATCATTTTTGGCACTTTTTAGAAACTTTCTAGTGCTTAGCTACTTTCCTGGACCTTTTTGTAACTTTTTAGCATTTTTGCTGCAATTTCGTTAGTTTTCTGTTAATTCTGGCAACCTAACGGTACATTTTTATGATTTATGGTACTTTTTTAGCCATTTTCGATACATATTTAGCATTTTTGATATATTTTTAGTACTTTCTAGCACCCTAGCTACGTTTCTGTTCACTTTCCATTATTCACAGACTTTCATGGATTACTTTCCATATTTGAGAGTGTTTTTACGTACGACCTCTCACTTTATTAACCAACTTCGTTCATTTTTCCGCAAGTTTATTCAACGTCGTTCATTTGCCGCAAGTTCATTCAAAGTCGTTCACCCGCAAGTTCAATCAGCGCCGATCGTTTGCCCCGAAACCCGCCACGTCTACGTCTTTTGGGTATGTAAAAACATGTTTTTGCATATCCTAAAGACGTAAAGACGTAAAGCGCTAAGGTTCGATCGCATAACATGGTGTTGGATGCGCCCCCTCGGGTCTATCGGCCCTAGAGTCTTACGGAATTAGGGTCCATAAAACGTGTTTTTATTAAAATTTTAAGCAACTTTTAATAAAAACATAATTTGTTTTCCAAATATGCAAAATGTTTTCAACTTTAAAAATAAAATAATAATAATAATAATAATAATAATAATAATAATAATAATAATAATAATAATAATAATAATAATAATAATAATAATAATAATAATAATAATAATAATAATAATAATAATAATAATAATAATAATAATAATAATAATAATAATAATAATAATAATAATAATAATAATAATAATAATAATAATAATTCTTTTACGAGAAAAATGCTGGAAAGCCCGAAAACGCTTGAAATTCCGCTGGAAATCGCTATAAACGAACGATGTTGATAGAAATTGTGGCCATCGAACGACGGTGGCGCATTTTGGGGCAAACGATCGGCGCTGATTGAACTTGCGGGTGAACGACGTTGAATGAACTTGCGGCAAATGAATGACGTTGAATGAACTTGCGGAAAATGAACGAAGTTGGTTAATAAAGTGTGAGGTCGTACTTAAAAATATTCTCAAATATGGAAAGTAATCCATGAAAGTAACTCAGGAAAGTCTGATAGTAATGGAAAGTAAACAGAAACGTAGCTAGGGTGCTAGAAAGTACTAAAAATATATCAAAAATGCTAAATATGTGTCGAAAAAGGCTAAAAAAGTACCAAAAATCATAAAAATGTACCGTTAGGTTGCCAGAATTAACAGCAAAACTAACAAAATAGCAGGAAAAATGCTAAAAGTTACAAGAAGGTTCCGGAAAGTAGCTAAGAACTAGAAAGTCGCTATAAAGGGCCAAAAATTAGTATATAATATATATATATATATATATATATATATATTTATATATAATATTATATATTATATATATATATATATATATATATTATACTATATATATCAAGGGTTGGTTCAAGTACAAGTACTGTGTCTTGTACTTGTACTTAAGTACATTTTTTTTGGAGTACTTTGTAGCTTGTACTTGTACTTGGCAGTTTTCTAAAACCACCTGTAACTTGTACTGTACTTGTACTTGAAAGCCTTTTGTACTTGGTACTTGTGCTTGTGGTACTTGCAAATGTACTGTATTTCTTGCTTATTTTAACTTGAAATATTTTTTATTTCCTTTTTATCATTTCCTACGTATTGATATTATTATTTTTTATAAATGTATTATTCTAAATAAATTTCCATTTATGAATGTAAAATATGTCAATATTTATATATATATATATAATATATATATATATGTATAATATATATATATATATATATATATATATATATAAGTAGTAGGAGAGTCATTCCGCTCGTGCTTACCACCTGACCAGCGATGAGCACAATCGCTAATCAGGTGGATATTTTTTACTCAGCTACCTACCTGAGGCTTTTTTGGCACCGTAATTTTTGGCACCCTTTCGAAGAAGGGGTGTGCCAGCCGGATGTGGAGCATCCGTCGTACGTGTCACCCCCCTATTTTGCCCCCCCTAATTTTTGAGAACCCCCTTTTTTGAATATTTGACCTTTTGTATTCTACGGTCCATTTTGAGAACCCTAATTTTTTGAGAACCCTCTTTTTTTTTTTTTTTTTTTTTTTTTTTTTTTTTTTTTATTTTTTTTTTTTTGTATTTTATTTTGTTCATGTTCTTTCATGGACCTTTTTTAATGGTGTCAACCTTGTTGTTTTTTCGTTGCGTCCGCCATTTTGTTTTATAAAGCGTTTTGTTAATCATCGTCATAATTTTCAATCGTCGCCTTCGTCGGGATGAATCGCAAATTCATCGTCTTCGCCATCGTCGCGTTTTTTTTTTTTTTTTTTTTTTTTTTTTTAACAAATTCCGCGGAGTCCGTCGCATTCGTAGCAAAGAACCACGCGCAAAGAACCACTGCGGTTCCAGCCCTGCACCCGCCCGCCGCGTTTTCCCACCTGAACCGTAGGTTCGCATCCGCACGCCTTGTGTCACATCCCTCCTTGTACCCCGCCCGCCCTGTCTCTCATTATATATATATATATATATATATATATATATATATATATATATATATATATATATATATATATATATATATATATATATATATATATATATATATATTATACTATTCCCACACACACACACACACCTGCGCCCACGTGGTCCACGACTCACGAATTTTCACCATCCCTTCCATCTGTGCTTAAACTTCCTTAACACCTCAAACCTTAACGTCTTTATATGTTCGAGTTCTCCATCGGTCATAAATCAAAATATATAGCCACCGAAAGGATACGAATACCCACCACTCGGGCAAATTTAAGAGCTTTAGTCCACAGACCTAAATGTGAGATCTGGTAATGAGATATTTTGTAGGCAGGTCAATTTAACCGTGCCGTGAAAGCCCTATAATAATTATTGTATCTCTAAATATTTTTACATTTATATATATATATATATATATATATTATATATATAATATATATATATATATATATATATATATATATATATATACTATATATATATATATATATATATATATATATAATGAGAGAGAGAGAGAGAGAGAGAGGAGAGAGAAGAGAGAGAGAGAGAGAGAGAGACAGAGAAACTCTGACGAAGAGACAGTTTCGTTTGTGGGACATTTCGAAGCATTTACACTTTAGACGTGTTTGAGACACTGAATGATTTATTTGAATAATTTTTCTTCAATTTTAAATATTTTATTAATTAATTATTTCCGTAATTTTATTATTTATTTATTTTCTGTTATTTCCATCTCTCATCCTGCGAATCACAAAGTGAAACTCGAACCGAAAAATCACGTGTAGGAATTCCAGGCTATCATTGTTTATTTTCGCTATGTCGAAAGATTTATTCATTCTAGAGGAAATTATTTTTGTTCATTTTATTTGAATTATTTTTATTATTTTTAATTATTTTAAATTATTTGCGTAACGTAATTATTTTCATATTTTTTATTTTTTATTTTTGGTATTAGGTTTCGTCCAGCGACCTAACACGTGGCTTTTTACGATCCAAACATGCGTCTGCGCATCTACAAAGCGAGCGAGCGAGCGAGCGAGAGAGAGAGAGAGAGAGAAGAGAGAGAGAGGAGAGAGAGAGAGAGAAGAGAGAAGAGAGGAGAGAAGAGGAGAGAGAGGAGAGAGAGAGAGAGCGAGGTAGTAAATATTATATATATATATATATATATATATATATATATATATATATATATATATATATATATATTATTATATATATATTATATATATATATATTATATATATATTAACCTTGTTTAACCATGATATTTCGGCTTGACCTTGCCATATACCATGGGTCAACCTAAACACCTAGCCTAAAACTGCAACCTAACCTGACCTAACCTAACATAACCTACCTAAACCTAACCTAACCTAACCTAACCTAACCTACGTCTAAACCTAACCTAACCTAACACCTAGCGTACACCTACACCTAGCCTACACCTATCCTGCACCTGCACCTAGCCTCCACCCAGCCTTGAGCTCATCCAGGTAACTGAAGCCTACCTTGTAGTGTATCTGTGCTAACATGAAGGTCATGTAAGGTTACCTGACCGTATGGATCTATCGCTAACTTATTTTCCATCCGTGGTCAACACCACACACAAACACACACCCGCACACACACACACACACACACACACACACACACACACACACACACACACACACACACAACACACAACAAACAAAAACATAACACAAACACACAAGCAAGCACCACACAAAAACATTATAGTTTACACTTATACACACGTACAAAACACACTAACAACCCTTTGGTCTTCCAGGGGACAATTTTGAGAATCCGAATTTTTCGGTCAACCTTTTGTATTCCAGGGTGCAATTTCGGTCTTGTAGCTTTTTGACCTTGTATTTGATGTCTCAGCTTTGCGCCACTGATATATATATTTCGGTCAAACCTTTTGTATTCCAGGGTGCAATTTTGGTCTTGTAGCTTTTTTGACCTTGTAGGTTTGATGAGGCCTCAACTTTGAAGGTTCATCTTTATGACTCATCTTTGATGAAGTCATCTTTTGATAGCCACCTATATTTGATGATTCTATCTTTGATGAACTCATCTTTGATGGTTCCAAACCCCTGAGCCTAGTATTCAGAGTTAATATTAATGTCTACCCTATGTTATAAGCTGCCCGCCAGGACGCAGCGTGATCTCTCCCCGCAAAGGCTGGAGGCCCGCACCCGTAGGTGCGACCCGCCGAGCGAATGAAAAATATATACACTATAAGTCATTCATTTTTATTTTCATACTTAAACATTTCAAAGAATTTCCTTTCAAATATATACTATGAGTCATTCATTTTATTTCATACTTAAAACATTTTTTATTAAAAACATTTTCGCGAAACCTAAAACTGTAACTCATTACAGACACCTTTTAACACATATATTTATTAACATTATTTTTCCTTAATACTTTTTACTTAATACTTTTTAATTTATAAATTTTTAAAAAATTGTATGTAAGAAAAAAACCAGAGTGTCTGATAAATAATCATCATAAGAAAACTGTAGAAATTTTATTAAAAACATTAACATTACATACCTTAAAGCAGTAAAATCAGTAAATCAATAGAGGTGTTACCTAACACCTAGGGGGGATTAGTATGCTTTTGTTTTACTGCTTTACTGCTTTAACTCATGTTTTACTGCTTTAACTCATGTTTTACTGCTTTAACTTATATGTTTTACTGCTTTAACTCACATATTTATTAACATTACATACCTTAAAGCAGTAAATCAGTAAATCAATAGAGGTGTTACCTAACACCTAAGGGGGGGGGGATTAGTATGCTTTTGTTTTACTGCTTTACTGTTTTAACTCATGTTTTACTGCTTTAACTCATGTTTTACACTGCTTTAAACTTTTCGGCTTTAACTGGCTTTAACTTTTCTGCTTTACGTGTTTTAACTTTCTGCTTTACCGCTTAACTCAGGGGTTTCTTTTCCTGATGTTTTTTTTTTGTTTTAATACTTTGTCTGTATTTTATTATTATTTTATTTAATTTTTTATTATTATTTTTATTATTTTTATTATTTTTATTTTTATTATTTTTACTTACACTTCACACAGATTTACTTAACATCTCACAACTGCAGATTTACTTACACACACAGATTTTACTTACAACTCGACACAGATTTACAACCACACACACAACAACGACAACACACACAACACACACACACACACACACACACACCCACACCCACGCACACTCACTACACATATAACGTATAATTTATTAAAAACATTTTATGTTTAAATTAAAACACGTACATTTATAATTACTCATTCAAATATAACTAAATTTATTTCAAAGTTTCTTAAAAACTTCTATAATAATCAATATTATCTTTGAACAAAGAATCTATATTAAATGTTAATACTTTTTTGTTTATAAATTTTAAAACTATCAAGTTTTAAAAATAACTTTAATTGAATTTTTCAGAAATTAGATTAAAAAGAAAAACTTTTGATTCCTTAAAGCATAAATCAAGTAAATCAGTAAGACCAGCCCCCTAGCACCCCCTCTACATCAAGCTATGCACGTTTTTGTTCTATTGACTTACTGCTTTACATCATCTTAGCCATGTAATAAGTTAAAATAACAAAATAAGTTCTTCTCTGCTAAACATAACATGTATTTATTAAAATCATTCTAAGTTTTTATTTAAAAATAAAAATTATTCACTTACATTTATATTATTAACTCGTCTTTCGATGTTAACTAAAAATATTTCCAAGTTTTTTAAATAATTCGGGTTTACTCTGTACATTGACAATCCATCACTGAGAAGAACACAACAACTACGCACTCCTTTACAGATACGAAATCTGACCTCTCCTTCTGTAAAAATGTGATTGAATACTACTTTTGGACTCTAAATTTTTTAGGATAATCCTATTTTGTAAACCGTGAGGCGTATATTAGCCTAATTCAGGTCCAAAAATATATTTTCAAACTGACCTTTTTCTTTAAAATGTGGTGCAATAACTAACGTATAAGGCCTAAATTTAAGGCCTTAAATTTCGGATAAGCCTTTTTGTAGACGGGCTAATTTAATCCTATTACCGGTCAAAAGGTAATTCCCGTATAGACAAGAATCATTGTTATTAATTATTTATAAAAAATATATTTCGAAACTGAAACATGTAGGATCGGTAAGATCCTTTAAGCAAGGTAAAAAGGAAATGTTTCCTTACTTGTGATTGGACGGGGTAATCCTTATCTCTATTAAATGACCTCGTAATGTGATTATGGTCGATAGAATATAATTTTTAATCGTCCTTTTGAAAATACTTTAGTATCTTCTAACTTGTATTTTGAAGCAGACAGTGTGTGTTCTTTATATTATCTTTTAAACCCAAACTCATTTTAAAATCATAGATCCAATTTTAGCTGTTAAGCGGTCCACAAGTTATCTGATTTGTATTAAAAGTGTTTTTTTTTTACTAAGTG